>OX243819.1:7017918-7165418 GCA_945859605.1 Lumbricus rubellus
GGTAAAACAGCTTATTCAAATTTTGCATGCCTAAAAATAGATTTTCGATGGGTGGTGCACACTGGATGCACTGCCATTTCTGCAGCAGAACGACTCTTCAGCTGTGGTTTGTGCTAACAATGAGTTGGAAGCGTGCGTACTAGACTCAACGATAAGTGCCATTTCGAGAATTTAGTATTTTTGAATGTTAACAATCGATTGAGTTAAGCTTATAGAAAGACTCGGTACTTTTACTTTTTACTTAAAAAGTATTATTTGAAGGGGCTACTTTTTACTTTTACTTAAGTAAAAATTGTGTACTCTTTACTTTCACTTAAGTAATTAAAATCCATTTTACTTTTACTTAAGTACATTTGCCCGATACTTTCAACAACACTGATTGCCAGCAGTCGAGACAACCGTCTTTGGAAGAAGCAGTAAGATTAGATTTTCAGCGCCGTATAACATAATATTATACGTGCACTTACATGCGCACACGCACACACACACACAACTGCACTGCTGCAGGTATAATGTAGCGTCTGCAACTCTGCATGTATTTCACCTGCATGCGCTCACTTTCTACAGAAGGGATATAAGCTTAATACTACACTGTGTCCACGATAAAGTAGAACCCAAAATAAAGTGCCATAACTCGGTCAAAACTTGTAGGATTTGTCTGAAATTTTACACACAACAACGGTGGCCATATATACACGAGATCCTAAAGCCGATTTGAAATATTCGTGAGTTTGCCAAATTTATGAGCGTTTGAGATAGAGCACCGACAAATGCAACTTTCCAACATGCAAACGTTAAAGTAGAACCCTAAACTTTGTGAAATATCTTGGTTAATTGCAGTATTATAAAAAAAATGGTTTTCAGCGCAGAGGACTTTTTTTTACAACCAGCTAGGCTACTGTTACGTAAAAAAGGTCTCGTAGTGTGTCTGTTTCCGCAAATGTCGCTTATAAACAACAGCCTATGTATCCACTGCGCTAACCAGAAAAATGACGTCATGCTATGCGTTTTACTGTTCGGTAACTTGGTTTCTGAACCACCCAATTTCAA
The DNA here is from genome assembly GCA_945859605.1 of Lumbricus rubellus. Taxonomy (NCBI): domain Eukaryota; kingdom Metazoa; phylum Annelida; class Clitellata; order Crassiclitellata; family Lumbricidae; genus Lumbricus; species Lumbricus rubellus. The sequence goes on from OX243819.1 coordinate 7,018,969, forward strand.
AAGGGTATATCTTCGTAACCGTTCAATAAAATGTAATAAAATTTGCAGGGTATGGATGGAAAAGACTGAAGATCATGTGCTCCAAATTTGGTACATATAATACTGCAATTAACCAAGATATTTCACAAAGTTTAGGGTTCTACTTTAACGTTTGCATGTTGGAAAGTTGCATTTTGCGGTGCTCTATCTCAAACGCTCATAAATTTGGCAAACTCGCGAATATTTCAAATCGGCTTTAGGATCTCGTGTATATATGGCCATCGTTGTTGTGTGTAAAATTTCAGACAAACCCTACAAGTTATGACCAAGTTATGGCACTTTATTTTGGGTTCTACTTTATCGTGGACACAGTGTATATAAATGTAATATATACATAGAAAGGGATATAATACTATATAAATGTAATATATACATAGAAAGGGATATAACACTATATAAATGTAATGTATAGGCTACATAGAAAGGGATATAATACTATATAAATCATTATATGATATAATATATATATACAGGGTGGGCCAAAAGTATTTGTTCAACTTTGAAGGCCTATAACTTAGGCAGTTTAGCAAGTAAGTGTATGCTTAATGAATCAAATCAAAGGTCATTATATCAGCTATAAGTCCGACAAATTTCATTACGGTAGCTTGCACTACGCGCCATATAATTATTGTGTACCGCACCTACCTTGTTTCTGACGTAAACAATAATTTCATCATGCGCCGTTAACAGAAAATGACAGGACTTTGATTCGAATTTTAAGAATTGAAAACATTTAAATGCATATCAAATGATGAATGAATTTCCTGCTAGAAACTGGAGTAAAAACAATCTCAACCGATTAATTAGACAAATTGACGCGAGTACAAGTTCTAAACGTAAACCTGTTACTGGCCGTCCTCGTTCAGCACGTACCGCTGACAACATCGCTCGTGTAGCTGAATTGATCTGTAGCCAAGAGGATAATCCAGGCACAAGCAAAAGTCATCGAACCACATAACTGGCCGCCTAATAGCCCTGACTTAAACCCCGTTGATTACTCAATCTGGGGTGCTTTGCAGCAACGGGTTTATCGTGAACGAATAGTAAACGTCGAGCATCTGAAGCGCGTCCTCACTCGTTGCTGGACTGAGATCAGACAGGAACTCATCAATGGAGCCATAGATCAATGGGCACGTCGCATTCATACAGTCATTTGAGCTTGTGGAAGACACATTGAATATTTATTTGACTAAATAATTCTTGGATTTCTTAATGGCTATCAATAATGCAAACTTGCAAAGACTAATTTTCCAAGTATTGTGTTTTGCAAGATAGACGAATTAAAATCATTGTAAACTGATACATATTCAATACAGTAGTTTTACGCAATTATTATTAAAACTAAAAATGTAAATTTTTCACCAGTTGTAGCTGATATAACGACCTTTAATTTGATGCATTAAGCATTACACTTACTTGCTAAACTGCCTAAGTTATAGGCTTTCAAAGTTGTCATCTTCTGTTAACGGCGCAATGATGAAATTATTGTTTACGTCAGAAAACAAGGTAGGTGCGGTACACAATAATTATATGGCGCATAGTGCAAGCTACCGTAATGAAATTTGTCAGACTTATAGCTGATAGAATGACCTTTAATTTGATGCATTAAGCATACACTTACTTGCTAAACTGCCTAAGTTATAGGCCTTCAAAGTTGAACAAATACTTTTGGCCCACCCTGTATATATATGATGTGTGCGTGTGTGTGTGTGTATGTGTAATAGGCATATTGCATTAAACGATCTGCGCACCTGTGCCTTGGAGGAGCAGCACCTTCGTCGTCTCAAGCGGCGCAGGTGGACGAGGGCGGCGGCGGCGGCGGCGACCGACGAAGGGTTCCTCCTCGGTGGGGGTGGGTGGGGTAGGGTGGGTGGGGTGAGTGGGGTGGGGTGTGTAGGGTATGCGTGCGTGCTGCAACGGACAGGTAGGCATCGCCGTCGTCGTCGTCGCGGCAGGTAAGCATGCATGTGTACATGCATTAAGAAGAAGGTCGAGCAGCAGGTGTAAGTTGGTGAAGCATGGCAGATAACAAACGTCTTGTCACCTGTTCAAAGATATTATAAAGGATTCGACAGCAGCGTATGGTATACGCTGTGCATTATACATTATACGGCGCTGCTCAACTGTTACCTTAGTCATATTAATATTATATTGCCACATGTCTAATAGCCGCTGCTCCATTTTATAATAAACGCTTGCCTAGATGTTTATCCACTCCCTATATAGTTGTTCATCCTGATTAAGATTCGTTTGAACCAAGTTCAAATGCTGTCTGTGGGTTTATTGCATGTGTTAGTTCACCTGATCTGTGTATAAAACGTTCTTAGAAAGAAGGTCTGTTCCTGAAGATCCTGCGTGGTCGAGTGGGTTGTAGCCCGCTCGCCGCGCCGGCGGCCCGGGTTCAATTCCGGGCGGGGATCTTTACAGCGGGTGGCTCGGTCGCAATATAAACGTGGAGTGTGAGGTTGTTCTCTGCCTCCGACACTAATCATCTTCGATATGAAACAGTGTCGTTAAGCCCTGAACATTTCAAGGTCTGTTCACAATAAATAATTCAAAGCATGAACCGTTAATCTGATTCCAGACATTTCTGTGACCTTAGTTTGGCTACAGGCAACAGACAAGTTAGGTATAATTAAAAAAGTAAAGGTGAGACTAAAGGTGAGACTAAAGGTTCACATAGTCGTCTATGCTGATCATCTTCGGAATCGTCGAATCTGAAAGAATCACAATAAGTTCTTCATTTGCTTCATCCTCGTATTTCTGTGCGATTGAAGTGTCATCTCTTCCGGCATTGTGCTGTAGGCCTAAATCGTCCTATTCGATTTCGACATTTAGAAACTCAATATGATAGCAAATGTTGCCATTTTAAAGAGATTCCTTGACAAATCAGACCTGCAAGAAACGGTTAATTTTGGAGAAGCAGAGAATGAATGCATCATGCATGATAAAAATAGGCATAAAACAGTGAATACGTTCACTTGTGATAATTACTTGAAGGTGAATAGTAAAATCAGAACATTTCAATATGAATAGAAACAATGTTCCTGTGGCAAACAAACTACTTGATCAAAAGAGACAATAAGGCCAATAAGGGCATTCCATTATGCTCCAACAATGGGACAAAACGGGATGTAGCCTACAACCAGTAGTTGCTTTCAATTTTCCAACATTTAAAAATATTTGTTCAGTAAATAGGCCATAATTTCGTCTGTTCTCACAAATATTTTCAGAGTTTTTCATAGGTGAAGTGGCATGCAATGCGAGGGCATGTTTAATTTCGGAGTTCACGGCGATGGAAACCCAAACCTGGTCTGTCTTGCCCGTTCTCCCCTTTCTTTGAAGTTTGACATTTAAATAAACCAGATGTGTGGTTTCATATACGATGCATGCACGATGATTGGATGTCTGCAGTATTGCTCCTGAACTTGGGAACAGTTCGGGAAGCAAGTGGGCGCCGTAGGAGCGGGTCGTCACCTGTGGGGGGGGGGACATGGGTAAGACATCCCTGCAGGATGTGGCTGTAGGAGGGTGTCTTGCTGTAAGCTGAAGCAAATAACGGTTCATGCCACGCCAGTCGTTAATGGAGTAGGGTGGGGTAGGGTGGGGTGGAGTGGGGGTGGCGGTGCATTTGACGAGAGGTGTCGCGCATGGACTTGGGAACTCTTCTGCGCCGTCTCGAGTATGATGATGATCGTGATCGGCAGAAGAGACTCGTCGTTGCTAGAAGAGTTGTTTATAAATGATGTGGAAGTGATGATGATGATGATACTCGACTTCTTCGTGTCATCTCAGTATTTGCAAGACTTATTTCAAGTGTGTCAAGTTGTCCTATCGGCGTCTCGTCTTGTCACCTAAGTTGCGATATTATGAAGAGCGAGTGAAGCGGCGGCGGCGGCGGCTCTTCTTCGCCAGATAACAGAGGACGAGATAAGAAGAAGAAGACGACGACGACGACGATGACGATGATGAAGCGTCTGTTCGTTAGCACGACTCAATGTAAACCGCTTCACACCATCGTCGTCGTCACAATCCGTCAGATTCGTCGGTCTAATTAGATCCTCAAAGCAGACGACCTTAATCGGTCGTATAGCAACTAGATCCGATCAGCCTACGCATGACAATAAATTACAGATATAAATATTATGGACTAGACCTACATAGTCGTCAGGAATGTTATATAGACCACTTTATATACTATATATATATATATATATATATATATGTGTGTGTGTGTGTGTGTGTGTGTGGTTGTGTGCAGGGGCTTCTATCCCATGTATAGGCGGGCGCGACTTGCGCCCAGTGAAAAACAGGGGGGAAACAGAAGAAAGCCAAAACTCACGTCGATAGGGGGGGAAGGCCGGCCACGGAGGCAGTGTTTAATCTAGTCATCTCTAGGAAGAAATTACTTCCCCCCATAAACATTTCTCAACATTGTATTAGTTATAATAGTATTAATAGGCTATCTACATTATTTCATCACATGAACTGTTGTAATACGCCACAATAAAATTTACTATTACCTAATTATAATAATATTATTTTGGGCCTACTATTTTAATAAATGATACAATCATATTATGATTTGATTTAATGTTAATACTTGTACAAATACTGTATTTGTACAACTAAATGCAGTGTTTAATCTATACATCTCTGGGAGGGAGTTCCCCAGTAAGGAAAATTTTCCAGAAAAATCGATAGGTGTTGTGAACATGTATATAGAATAATTTCCCCTTCCATAAAATGTATATAATGCAACATAAATTTTACAGGTTAGTACAAGTGCAGTTATCCTGTCAGTACAAGAATTTGATCAAAGCATCGAAGTAGGCCCACTAAAAATAAAGTCATGCATCAGCATTTTGGGGAAGTAAATGTATGTTTCAAGGAGGAAAATTAGGCGAAAGACTAAAAAATATTGTCAGAAATTTCTGTCTGAGCGGTTTCCGTTCGCCCAAAACAGCCATTTACCCCTCCCAAAAACCTAAAAAATTTCAGACTGTCAAATTTCAAAATACTTTGTTCCTTGAACACTTAGAAAAACAACATCATTATTATGTAGACCCACGTTGTATTTTATTGTATTGCGGAAATTGCAATGCGGAAATTGCAAAAATTTTTAATGGGGGAGGGACGCATATCACACCCAAAACCCCTCCCCCGTCTTGGCGCTACGTGTTTCGGTGATCGTCTGCTGGATGCTTGTTTTTGTCTCTCCCCCAGAAACCTTCATTCCCTATAGGCCTAGTTAGGGGACAAGATTACAAATTGACGGGAGTGTATGTCGACCCAATAAGGGGGGGAGAATATGTATTGCGCCCGGCTGCTTAGGGGGGATAGAAGCCCCTGGTTGTGTGTAGCCTATATGTATACATTTATAGGCCTACACCTATTAGGCGATTAGGCAAATTCAAATTTGATGACAAAGAAAAGCATTTGGCTGTCAGTTTCTGCATTGATAACTGCCAGGCACATAAACTGAATCTTCATTTTGTTCATCATGCATTATCGTTTCTTGCATAGGCGTAGGAGGCGGGGGGCCAGAGGGGCAAATGCCCTCCTACATTTCGGGCGAGTCTGTTTTTTCTTACTTGAAATTCACCGCTCATTTACACCACATAGCCTGCTGCCTATATCTCAGATCTAATTTGTCCGAATCGATTTAGATACTAACTCACAACCACCATGGAAAAGAAATTCGTGAAAAAAGTTCTGAATTCTCGGTAGCATTTTGTAAATAATGGCGAAAATTGTAGCAAATTCACGAGCCGAAATTTTCCCGAAAATCGCGAAAATTCGTGCGAACTCAAGCAGGGTTGATGAGAGAAAATCCTGGTCCCTAGCCAGAGCTTTCACGGGTCCCTAAACTGTCTTAAGTGAAAAAATAAGTGTTTTTAGAACAAAGGTCACAATAAAATGTCGTCACAATAAAATGTCCAATGCACAAAACCAATATTATACGTTTTGTGTGTCTTTTTGTTGTGACCCACAGCCACACAGTTTTTCTATTCAGGAACAGTATCGCCACATTTAGGCTTAATTGTTTATCGGCCCTGTGCGAATCCCTGAAAACGGCGGGCCCAGGTGCTGCACCACCCTTAGCACCCACCTTAAGTGATCTTAATGCGGACCTGCACGGTTCACGGAAGGTAGTCAGAAGCATTGATGTATGCACATCGGATGGAAAAGAAAAAAACAGTCACCCATACGATGATTAGATGATCTGAATGAATCTAAGAGCCATGCAAACCGATGAGAGTGAGACGTTGGGATTAGTTGTTGATTTGACGACATCCAATGGTATGATGACATTGTCATCACGTGTCAAGACAGAACAAACCATGCACAGTTGCACATGATGCACTCTTCAGACCAGCAACGAAGATAGGCCTATAATTTAAATTAGTTTCTTTGCATGAGGATTATAGGCTACAATAGATGGCAGAATAGGCCTATTCGTGCTTTTTATGTCGCCCAATCATTATTACACGCCCATAGTAATTGGTCCATTTATATTAGGTGCCTCATTGAGGCGCGACCTTCTTATACTAGTGCCATTTAGATGTCGCCATTAGAGATCCTGCGTGGTCGAGTGGGTTGTAGCCCGCTCGCCACGCCGGTGGCCCGGGTTCGATTCCCGGTCAGAGATTAATTTCTCGGATCTTTACTGCGGGTGGCTCGGTCGCAATATAAACGTGGAGTGTGAGGTTGTACTCTGCCTCCAACACTAATCATCTTCGATATGAAACAGTGTCGTTAAGCCCGAATACAACAACAAGATGTCGCCATTTGATATGAACCCCATTTAAAGGCTTCTCGGGCTGTGGTTAGCGTCTCACCTGCATGCGTCGGTGAATAAGCTGGTCTCCCTGGCATGGCTTTTGTGAGCGCTGAGAAATTCTCGAAGATTTACATTACATTACATGCTTGTATTTCTGCTGCACCTACGGCAAAAACAGATCATTAAGCGATAGCCTGGAGCAGAACCTATTACGATTAAACGGTTTAAGGGCAGCCGACGTCTTTTGCTTCGTTTCAAGCGAAGCATTGGCCAGAACATTATCTGCTATGTAGGATGTATGTATGTATGTATGTATGTATGTGCACTTGTTATAGCGCCCCTTCAAGCTCTCTCTACTCAGAGGCGCTCCCGATGCAGAGCGGACACTGCATCGGAGTTTCACACCGAAGCGCTGAGCAATTGTAAGTGAAGGACTTGCCCAAGGTCCTTACGCGGGGAGGTGGATTCGAACCTCGGACCTTCCGGCTACAAGGCAACGACGCCACCACTAGACCACCGCGCCCCATGACATTATCTGTTGTCACAAACTAATTATTATAAATTGTTTTTGTTTGTTGATGATTTCAGATCAACTCGCCTCTCAGCTGAACATCTGCGTCGTTGTCTTCTAATTAAATGGTGAATTAACGGATTGGCCGTCGACATCGCCCACACGACACCTGGCGATTAAATGAACGATCAACGACGCCATCTAGTGATCAAACTGATGACACTGTTGTAGTGCTAACTGATGATTCATTGATGAAAGTGAATGAGAAAGGCGTCACTCTGGTGTGTGTGATCAACTGATGTGGCGATTAGGTTATGCGTCGATTGGTGGGATAGTAAATAGCGTGAAGTAAGCAATGTCCTTCAGTGATCACCATCATCAACCATCGCCGACATTTCATTGGCTTCATGGAAGATTTGACAAGTTGTTGGTCTTTTGTCGCATGATCCTAGCTACAATTTATAGTTTTGTTACAATGTCGTCTAATAAATGTGTAATTTTTTAATATACTTCTCTGTGCCTACCACGCTTTACTATTAATCGAATAGTGTTTTTTCATTAAGACTCACGTTTTGCACAGTAAAGTTTATTCCCTCTGATTTGCCATAGGCCTACTATTAATTAATCTTGTATAGGCCTATATTCATTATTCATTCATTCGGACATTTATATAGCGCTCCTTCAAGTAAAAAACTACTCAGAGGCGCTCCCGACTCCAGCGCGCCTAAAAAGAACAGTTTTAAGTTTAGTAAGGAACGATCCTGCTGCATGGCAGAGTCCCAGGGTGTAGGCGTAGCTCAAAAGGAAGGCCATTCCAGACCACCGGACCAACCACAGAAAAGGCTCGATTCTTCATGGTAGCAGTACGAGCAAAAGGAATCAAGAGCCTAGAGGACTCCCTTATCAGCATTATGTATATAAATATACAGGGTGGTCCAAAATAAACTGCACAGTGACAGTTTTCTTGATATAAGTATAACAATTCAATGTTTAATGCCATTTTTCTTACTTATATATATATTTTCTCTGACGTCATCATTGACTTCATCATTGTTTATCATAGTTTATGGTAAAGAAGTTGTTGTTTATAAGAGATTGTGATCATGGGACGCTTAACTGAGAAAGACCGATGTCTAATTTGGAATCTACAAACTCAGAAACATTGGGGGTCGTGTGGCCCCCAAACAGCCCGGACTTGAATCCAGTCGACTACGCTGTTTGGGGCGCCCTTCAACAGATGGTATGCCGTCGTAGAAGTTTCACCACAGTGGATCAGTTGAAAGAAACAATCGTCACAGAGTGGACCAAGCTGTCACAGCGTTTCATTGACCGCGCAATTGATCAATGGCGTCGTCGGCTTCAATGCGTGGTCGAGCAGCAAGGATGACACATTGAACATTTTATGTAACAAAATCCATCCATGCATGTAATGTTACAGTAAAAATAATAAATATTGCTGTGTTTTTGTGAATTTTCACGGTTATATTTGAATTGGTCTGAATAAAGTACTAACAATTTATCATTGTGCCATTTATTTTGGACCACCCTGTAGGCATATATAATATTATATTTATATAGGCTATATCTCCATCTCCACCTCTGTCTCTATCTTTCTCTGGCCACCAGGGGCGCGGTGGTGTAGTGGGTATGTTCATTGCCTTGCAGCCGGAGGGTTGCAGTTTTTAATCCACCTCAAGTCGCCGCGTTGGGACCTTGGGCAAGCTCTTCGCTCACTTCGGCATGAAACTCCGATGCAGTGTCCGCGCTGTAGTCGGGAGCGCCTCTGACTTTGTCCTGCGTAAGTTAAGATCGGAGTCTGGTTATTTGTTTGTATGTGCACTTATAGCTCTCCTTCTAGCTCTCTGCTCAGAGGCTCTGAGCAGAGAGCTAGAAGGAGAGCTAAGTGCACATACAAACAAACAAACCAGACTCCGATCTTAACTTTTACGCAGGAACAACGTCTCTGGCATAACAATGCATCGCTCGAGAACACTTGCTGCATTGCGCTTTTGAGTAGCGTTTAGAAATGTTGCAGATAATAATAATTATGATTACGGTCTTGTCTGTGTTTAGCCTCGTTTTAATGCATCTGCCGTTTTCTATGCCATACAGCATACGTAGCATAGGAGGCAAGAAGAGGGGCAAGATCTTAGGTAGGCTACAGATTATGAAGAGAAGGGGGCCCAATAAAGAGCCCTGTGGAAGGCCGAATGGAGCGGGGACCCAGAGGGACCAATAGTGGGCCCATGGACCACGCAAAAGAAACGCTCACTGTAAGAAATGATCAGAAAGAGGAGAAGAGTACCGTACCAGAGAAACCGATCGATCGAAGGATATAATTTATTATGCTGCCATTCAAGTAAAATGTCACTTAGAACGTGATAGATGCTTTGTGTGGCTGCCAACTGTTACAGCCTAGTTGAATTATTCGACTCGTATGAATTGTAATCGTATACTACGTTCTGTCAGTTTGAAGCTTAAAACGAAGATCATCATTATTTATCAATTATCATATACCTAGGCCTATAGACCTACCATGAAGGATGAGGTAAAATCGGTCAATCATAACTCTCCAACATCCTCACTTCCTGAGATTCTACAGATTTTTTACAATGTGCTTGAGATAATTATTAATTATAGGCCTATTGCAGCAGTGCTTAAGATTTTGGCCTACTATCGGATGGGGAAGAATCGCTAAAATGTGTCAATAGAGGAAACATTTCTGAGTTAGTTTCGCGATACGAACGCTTCGATACGAAAGGACAAAAATCGGTTGGGATTGTTGCTTTAACCATGCAGTAGCGAAGACAGATGTAGGCCTACGATTCACGCCTCTTAGCCAGAACATTTGCGAGTTAGCTTCTAGGCCTATAGCAAGCGAAGCCTAACAATCTGTGCGTTTGAATCACAGACTGTTTGCATAGAAGAGAGGCTTCACATTCGCATGAGATTTCAGTTTCGTTAATGTTCGAACTTATATGTTTTTCACTAGGCTTAGCTTCAGGTTTGTTTTCCAATTAGACCTAAGCTTACGTACTAGGCTAGTCTTCCGGAGTTACTATCGTCATGAGTCATGACGGTCGCTAGAGTTCAAGGAACTGAAAGCCATGGGCGGAGTTTATCAGGGGCTAGGGGATCTATAGGTCCCCCCCAAACGCCCAGATTCCGCTTTTTTACCATGAAAATTGTATCTTTTTCGGGCTTAACCCCCCAAGAAGGCATTAGCCCCCCCCAAGAACGGAAACCAAAATCCGCTTATGCTGAAAGCACAAGATGACAACTGACAAGCTGACGATGTGGCAACCAAATTTCAGCAATAGCATGGCTAGAAATTGGTTACAGAAGAAGACGTAGGCCTGCGCGTTCTTAGGTTTGAGGATGGGTGCACAGAACTTGACAGAAGAGAAAACCAGAGCCTAAACAAATTAAAACAATTAACATGCACCTGCAAGAACACAATTTACATGTAGGCCTATGAGGAAAGAAAAGAATGGCAGATACAGACAATGCACATTAGACCCTTCAGCAGCAGCCTTTATGGAAATTTATTGACAATAGCGATGACAAAAAAGTAGGCTAACTGCAAAGCGGTAGGCCTAAATGACCGAATATTCGTAGTTTTAAACATTGAACACTCCAAACTTGCGAACACAAAACTGTAGCCTAACTATTACATTAGAAATTAATTCATTCCGGCACCCTAAACATGTTTCAAATACTTTGCTAATATTTGTTTTCTTGGCAAATGATTAAAAATGTAAAAAGGAAAGAAATTATTTTAAATTATTGTTATGGGGCCATTTTTTTTACCCCAATGGTAGGTCTAAGCTTACTCTGCGTAAGAAAAATCCGGTAAATAATCTGAGGGTTAATTTCATCCATGGATTTGGTGGTAGGAATAGACCTAGCCTACTATACTTGCCTAATACCATTTTACCACATACTACACTGACAGACGGAAGACTGTTAAAAGTTAATGTGTATTCATGTCGACTTATTGTCGAGTGTTTACAAATGAATAAAACTCGATCACTACAAAGCCAATTGTTGCACTTGCTGCACTTGCTGTGATGTTCATTATTGTTCAACCTATGATACATTCCAAATTAAAGTGAGTAGGTCAACAAAAATAATTCAGTAATCAGCAGCAGCAGCAGTTCATAGTTCACTACAATTAAATGACTGGATGAGTGTAAAAAAAACAAGCAATAACTAACAAGGTCAATTCAGCTTAATTAGAGGTACTAGAATGTTACAAACGCGTCATCAGAAGTCCTGTGCTGCCAGTAATATCGAAGTAGAGTGCATGGACGAAAATTATTATTAATCCATGATCCTTGACTTTTTCGTACCTTAGGTAGGTGATTTGTCACTCTTATGTTCTTGACAATAGCAATATGAGGCGGATGGTAGGTCCTGTTGCTTTTACCTGAAACTATTGTGAGCAGTTAATCAATCTGTGTAAATATTTCGATGAAATCTGGCCATTATAAGTAAGTATGTATGAATTTTCTTTAAGCCCGTAAAATTTGATTTCGAAATTCTTGCTTTTGGCCAGGATATTGGCAAAAAACTGAAGGGTATTTTGTATGGCCCACCCTGTATATAGGCCTATATATAAATATATATTTATGGACCCCCAAACTAACAATGGTGCCATTAGCCGTTGCAAAAATTATCTAATCAATGTCATTTACATTCTCTAATTATTTTATTGTTTATTTACAAGTACCTAATATTATTATTATTATTACCTATATTAGAATTGTTTGGGAATCGTGTCTCAGATTATCTCTAGGCTACTTGACTGGTTGTATGAATCTCGTGCATAATAATTCGTTTCCAATTACGCCAACAATTTACTTGCACAGGATGTTTTGTAGAAGGGGAACTTTTGGGAAATATCTAAGAAATTACTGGTGGCGTCATTTGGTTCTCTTGAATGCGGTTGTGGTACAGTTTTCAGAGACGAACGGACATTGCAATCCATTCGTTTCCAGTTTTATCTGTGGGAAAATGACGTTGGCGTCGTCTCTTTGTCAACAAGTGGTTATGGCCAGTACTGCCTCAACAAAGAACTCTTCAAGAGGAGTGCAAATTTTGTGATGTTATCTGAATAGCTCACAGAGTAATTATTGTTAGTTTGCTCAGGTCTTGGTAATAATATTAGGTAAATACCCATTTTAACGTCGGTAATTATTTTCATGTGAATTTAAATCGTCGCATCAGAATGACATACACAACAATATTTTCCGACAAAATAGAAGCAGGATTTCTCACGTGAGGGTCGGTTAGGGCTCAGGTTAGGCGCCGTGAGGGTCGGTTAGGGTTAGTGTTAGGGTTAGTGCAGTCATTATGCTGAAATTGAAGCTGGAATGATAAACAATAAGTATCAATGAAATAGATGAAAAATATTCACTTACGAAATAGAAGTGGGATTTATGGAACACATTGTTGCATAAACAGAAGCTGGATGAACGAAAAGGAGTCTTGGTAAACTAGAAGTTGGATTTATTCAACATAACAACGCTGCAACGTTACCTCTTGGGGGTCGTAAACACACCGGTTTCATCCTATCATCCAGCTTCCATTTCAGCTACAGAGAACCTTCATCCAGCTTATATTTAAAGCGCATGAAAGCGGAAATGCGTACGCTAAGAAATAATAGCCGCTGAAAATAAAACCGCTAGAAAAACGCTGAAAAATAATTACCGACGTTAAAATGGGTATTTACCTAATATTATGCTTGGGTGATTGTGAAAATGTATTGTGCTGCTTCCTTGCCAATCTGGAGATGATGAGTTTGACTGCTTACTGGAAAGAATGAAAGACATTTCAACAATAATTTTGCACTAGCCTTTGAGCAGAGGTCGGGAAAGGGCGCTATATAAATTCTGATCGACTGATCGATTGAGCTAGATTCATATGAATTAGAGCAACTGACCCCAGGCTAGTCTGCAGTGTATTTACTGATAGTTGCCCTAAAATTAGACCAGTGTGCAGGAATTGGGGTATACATATACCAGGATTGGCTCTAAATTTAGCAGATAAGGCCAAGCATGACTGATTGGGCTTCCTTGGCTCTGAGTGTTTTCCTCTTTTAATCGTACAGATTAGTCGGAGATGTCTGACACTGATGTGGTGGCATGATGTGGTTGACTGTGAGCAGATAACACATCACGCCAGGCCGCCCCACACTAAATTTCTGTAATGATGGGTGACTGGTGAATGACTGGAGGCTTCAGGGTTTGGCTAGTGACTATCTGTGCCTAGATTACAAGGGAACGGAAGTGTTTTTTTTTATAAAGATGCCTTGTGGCAGACAAAAGTTTGCTGGTGTCTTCAATGTTTCTGTATTGCAATTCTTATCATTGCCCGTTTTTGTTCACTCTCACTTAGAACTGTTCTTTACTCATGCGACTGATAGTATGCATATATAAGACGTGTATGTCTACCATATTCTTTCTGTCTTTTTGTTTCCTTAGGTGTATTTGTTGATCTGCATGGCGTCTGTCCCATGATCCCACATCCTTAATCCATTTTATATTTAAGGAGCATCCACAGTACCAGAGATGTTCATGTTGGGTATTTAGATACTACTGTGTGTCATAGAAAGCACAAGTTTACACAGACTTATCAGAAATCAAAGATAAATAAATTAATATCCAAAGAATATTTTTGGTCTGCAGCATGGTCAATTCTACTGATTAGTTTCATGTAGCCTGTATCATCAGATGGAAGGAAACTTCATTAAATTGTGTCTAAAGCAACACTTTAGGGTTGAGGTGTTAAAGTATAAGGTCAGGATTACTATCAGAGTTTCCCAACAGTAAATGTTTTCAGGTTTTATCAGCAGATGTCTAAACATTCTGATAGATGGAGCAGAGAAATGATATGTGTAATATGTATATTGTGTATATTGTGTATTGTATATTGTATGTGTTCGTCTCAGCAGTATCAGCAGCTGCCTCCTTCTTATCTCCTCATCATCATGAGTGGGAGTCTGGTGAGCTAATGGTGTGTGTGACACGCCTTCTTCAGCAATTAAGTTCTTTGCAGAGTTGCGTCTGACTATAGATGCAGATCAGTGGATGTCAGAGACGTCTGTCTGTCTGGTCAATGTTCTTCTTGATAATAGTTCTCTTAAACTTTTGCATTGAAATGGATCTTCAAAGACGTTTAATGTTTCTGTCTGTGTCAGCTAGGCTCTAGCCCCATCACAGGGTGCCATTGTTTTGTGGAGCCAGCATCAATATTTAAATTATTCATATAGGCCTAAATGATTCATGACACTGCCATTGAAACCTCTGCACCACTTACTTACTTTAAATCCAAGCAACAGAAGTTGTGAAGTTGGCCATGATTAATTAGTTTACCATAATCTTCATCATCATCATCATCATCATCATCATCATCATCATCATCATCATCATCATCATCATCATCATCATCATCATCATCATCATCATCATCATCATCATCATCATCATCATCATCATCATCATCACCACCACCACCACCATCACCACCATCATCATCATCTTCTGAGATCTGCCTTTTGGTGGCATTTGGTGCAAATGATATGGTGACATCCATTCTTTTAAGATATTTGTCAAGTCTTGTGATTTTGCTCATGACTTGTTATATCGTCATTTTTCATTATATCTCTCCAGTGTAGTCATCATCTTCCCTAGACTCTCTTCACTTGAATCTTGCATGTGATGCATTGTATCAGCATTTCGTCAGCTGGTGGTCGCTGCATTTGAATGATCATTCTCTTGCATGACCACGTCATCAGTCTTCTGCATACAATTCAATGAAGTCGAGTTTTTTTCTGCATATTCAAGAAAATTAATGTCTGGATTGTTATTCTTGTTATGCAAATCACTTTCTAACGACGAAGCATCAATCAATCAATGACGTTGCTCAGCAATCTTTGTGAATCTGAAAGACTTGAGGATTAACTTCTTTTATTACACAGACGATTAATTCAAAATCAAGTCCATGGTTCAACAGGGAGAGAGCTCACAGCGCAAATATTTTTATTGCAACATTGCAGAGGATGGTTCCATTCAGCATCTGTTGTTTCCAAGTCTTGTTTACTCAGCATGTACACAAAGTTGTAGAGAGTTATAGACTGATGACAACATTAGGACACCATCCAGCAGCCTCAGTTGGATGGTGGGGGCTGGGCAGATGGCCGCTAGGCATCTTTCAGTAGTGTCACTGTGTGACTATGTCGTTCCATCTTAGGGAAGTCTTGCATCTGTACTCGAAGCATCACAAGGCGAGAGTTCGAAGCTCTAACCTGTGATGTCCTATTTCATCATTCCTAATTTTTATAGCTCTAACCTGTGATTTCCTATTTCATCATTCCTAATTTTTATAGCTCTAGCCTGTGATTTCCTATTTCATCATTCCTAATTTTTATAGCTCTAGCCTGTGATTTCCTATTTCATCATTCCTAATTTTTTTAGCTCTAAACTGTGATGTCCTATTTCATCATTCCTAATTTTTATAGCTCTAACCTGTGATTTCCTATTTCATCATTTCTAATTTTTATAGCTCTAGCCTGTGATTTCCTATTTCATCATTCCTAATTTTTATAGCTCTAACCTGTGATTTCCTATTTCATCATTCCTAATTTTTATAGCTCTAATCTGTGATGTTCTATTTCATAATTCCTAATTTTTATAGCTCTAAACTGTGATTTCCTATTTCATCATTCCTAACTTTTATGGTCATGTGATATAATTGTTAAAGTGATATCATGGTTGACATGGCTGTTTACTTCGCAGCACATCACCTTCTGAAGTTGTGCATGCTCAGCTGATGAGAGAACTTGCTCTCTGAATGATTGTAATTATCACACACTGATCTAAACGTATAGTAAGCACTCAGGTGCAAAACTCTTTCGAAGCCATAACCATCTAACAAAACAGAAAAACACAAAACAATTAGAGTGTTGGAAGAATAAGGAGATATACATTTTGTTTATTGAAGAAAATTAAGTTGACATACCGCAGCTCATTACATGAAGAAGGAAATATTTCAGCTAAATTTTAGGCTGGAAGAAAGAGTGAAAGGCCAATCAGTATGCATTGTACTGTGTTATGCCGCATATGATTAAATGATGTACTGACTACAGCAAGACTATGGGTGGCGAGATTTGGCTTATATCATAATTTCGTTCATGTAACATTTACGAAGTCAGTTCATATGTCCCATATTTCATTTTGTGATGACAGCTATCACAGAATGATGCACTTTACCAATTTACATGATTTTAAGAAGAATTTTTTAAAATAATTTGTTGGCTCAGATCTGTACAGTTTGAGTCTGCAAAATAGATCAGTTGTTAGAGATTGTATGAATATTTGAAAATATTTTGGTATGACCAGAGGTGATGCTTTTTCAGATAACTCTCAAGGTTTGAATGGCAGCATGCAGCTAGTGTTTATTTATTATCTGCTGGTGTTTGGAAAGAATTAGCCAGATGTATCTAAATTGATGTAAGCAGAGGCGTCATTCTTGATGGAATTCCTCTGCTGAGGTGACCTGCTGGCTCTCAAGTCTATTTCCCCTTATGATAAAAACTGCCCTGCATTGCTCCCTCCATTCCAGTACGCCAAAGACTCCATGTACAGGGTGCACAAAAAAAGACCCCCCCCCTAAGATATTTGCCAATATCTTGACCAAAAGTAAGAATTTAAAAATGAAATTTTACAGTCGTAAAGACAATTCATATTTACACCAGATGGCCAGATTTCATTAAAATATTTCAAGCAGAACAAAAGTTGTACCACTTTTAGTGAAGCCACCCACCGTTTTTTGATGATTCAAAAACCCGACGCAACAAAAGTATCAAAAAATCAATTCAATTATCCTGGCCAATATCTTGGCCAAAAGTAAGAATATCAAAATGAAATTTTACACACTTAAAGACAATTCATATCCACACATGATGGCCAGATTTCATCAAAATATTTAAAACAGAACAAAAGTTATACCACTTTTAGTGAGACCACCCCCCATTTTTTGACGATTCAAAGACGTAACGCAGCAAAAAAGTAGCAAAGACACCATATTATTAAGCCTCATCTCAAATAATTGTTATCAAATAGCCTTGATATTGTCAGATGATCATTATTATTACTATTTAAAAAAGAAACAGGGTGCCAGCGTAGCTGCTCGTCACTGAGAAGTCACTTAGCAATTTGACAATCAAATTGTTAAATAAGAAATCTGTTAGATTAATCAGGAGTTCATCAATAACTTTGCAAAAAGACTCAAAAGAAATTTTGGCACTGGTGGTGGGCACATCGAACACAAGTTGTGAAGTACTACCAAGTTCATTTGACAACAGTTATTTGAGATGAGACTTAATAAAATCAGGTTTTTGTTACTTTTTGTTGCGTTACGTTTTTGAATCGTCAAAAACGGTGGGTGGCCTCCGTAAAAGTGGCATAACTTTTGTTACGTTTGAAATATTTCGATGAAATTTGGCCATCATGTGTAGATATGAATTGTCTTTAAGCTTGTAAAATTTCGTTTCGAAATTCTTATTTTTTGTCAAGATATTGGCAAAAAACCTCGTTTTTGTTGCGTTTGGTTTTTGAACCGTCAAAAAACGCTGGGTGACCTCCCTGAAAGTGGCATAACTTTTGTTGTGTTCCAAATATTTTGATGAAATCTGGCCGTCATGTGTAAATATGAATTGTCTATAAGACTGTAAAATTTCATTTCGAAATTTTTACTTTTGGCAAAGATATTGGCAAAAAAACGTAGGGGGTATTTTTTTGGTGCACCCTGTAGATAGGATTTGTTCCTTGAAGCCTACAGTGGGGCAGGTCTTGTAGGGTACATGATGGTTAGATGAGGTCAGATTGGTGGATGAGCCAGATAATTGGCAGTTGTTAGCTCTTTGGACCACACCGCCTTCCACGACCGCCGCTGCTGCAGTGGATGGGTGGCAATGTTGACTTAATGGCCAGTTAGTTGTCTCACCACCGCCTTCTGTTTCAAGTGATTGTATGGCAAAACTAGAGCTCTAACCACTTTGGCTCCAGTCTGGCTGCTTCAAGTCGTTTAAAAGAGCCGCTGTTCGCTCGCAGACAGTCCACACTGTAAGAGAGAAGAAGAAGACGTGCTGCACTGCTGCAGCATTTCCTACAACAACCTGTACCACGTTCTCTGCTGCTGCTCCTGCTGCTGCTGCTGCTGTTGTTCCTGTTGCAGACAATGGTGTGCGGCTCACTTCTCCAGAGTACAGTGGTCGGCGTTCTTATAGCGCTGAACATTTGTTCGTTCTTTGTAGATGCTGCATCTGAAGGAGGAGGAGTTCCTGCTGCTTCAGCCCACAGCAGAACATCATCATCATCAGCATCAGCATCACATCAGAGAAGTAAGTCTGTCTCAGATGGTTTTCCTCACTGATCATTCGCTTCTGCCTTCTGGTCATTACGACATTGCCATTGTTTAACTGCAAGTTCAGGTCGTCGAACACTAGACAAAAAATGTTGGCTGTGGGATCGATCATCATTTGTAAAAAAAAACTTCTTCAGAAAATGAGGCATTGAGCTAAAATCCTTTTCACTTTGACTTGCATTGACTTCTACTTGAGGAACTTGTGAAAGAGTTATTTGGATCTGTTTGGATCTGTCGTCGTATTTGGAATGATATTGGGCATCTGTTTGCATGCAATGTCAAGTGATCAATCAGACTCTTGTTAAGGGAAATTTACATCAAGTAGTGTAAGAAATTATATTGAATTCTCTGTTTCGCTGTAGATTTGCCTCTCTGCATTGTCCACAAGTCTCTTCCTAATATGTGCGTCCCTCTGCATTGTTCACAAGCTAGTCCCTATACTTTGTTTAAAGATTTGTCGCTTGGAATTGTCCACAGATTTGTCCTTAGACCTTGTTAATGCATTTACTCTCTGCATTGTCCTCAGCTTTCTCCTGTGCTTTGTTTACACATTTGATCCTATGCATTGTCTCTATGCTTTGTTCACCCATGGATGCCTTTTTGCCACATACTTTCCTACTACGTCTACATAATGTGTACCTGCAGTTAACGTGATCATGTTTTACCTCTCAATTTGTCCTTCTGATTTTTCAAAAGATAATCATGTCCCTCCTCATTTTGCATACAGATTTATTTGTCTGCTTTACATAATTACAATCACAGCCTCACACTCACAGGTCACTTACTTTTGAATGTGTATTGTATACCTTCTGTTGTTATTTACAACAATGCATTGTTTTATGCTATTATTTTATAGCCCATGGGTGTAAAAAGACTGACATAGTAGCACTATTTATAAGCTGGTCAGAGGTTAGTCGTGACTTTATAGCTGCTGAGTTTGACCATCAGTCAGTCTATAAGAAGTGTCATCGTCTTTGTGTACATGCTTATCATTGAGCAAACAAGATCTGGAAGTAGATCTGACAAACTGACTGCTTAATACAATGTTGTGAATGCATTATAATTTGCATTATGAGCTGCTGCACTATGACCTTCTTCAACCAATGACTGATTTTGAATTGATCATGCTCACCTCTTGACTTATTAAATGAAAATACTAGCGGAGGTATCTGGTGTTGCCAGAGAAAATTCAGATTTTCATTCCATGCCCAGGATGAGAGGTGGGAGTGGAGGGTGACCCTGGTTGGTTCTCTGTCTAACTGCAAGGCTTGAAGTGAATAAGTGTGGCTTGGAGAATTTTGCTTTTTCGCCCCACCCAGCCTCGTAGAGGCAGAGTAGGACTGGGCGGGGTGGGGGGGGGGGGTTGTGGCACTCTGTCTAACTGCACGGTTCTGTCCGCACTGTGGTGTGGCAGTGTCATCATAGTATCATTCTTTGCCTACAGTTAGCCTACTTTATATTGTCAGTGGACCTAATTTTGTACACTATTTGTATTTGTATTCCGCCGAATAGTTGGTCCAATTATTCACATTCGCTATTCGGTGCATTCATTCTTGTTTATAGACATAGATGGGGTGTTGTTCCTATACATTCAAAAATTTCTGTAGCACCTTTTCAAGGGACTACTCAGACCGCTCCTGACCCTATAGGTGCTTGATATTGTGCTTAGCGTGAGGTCAGCATGCTGGACTATTAATCGAGAGGTTGAGGTTCATTTGCCTACCAGTACTGAATAAAAATAATTATATTTCACCCTCATCTGTATGCCTAGCCAACTCTGTTGACCTGACTTTCAGGCTAACATAGGAAACTGCTCATCCTCATTGTCGTCGTCATCATCATCATCATCATCGTCGTCGTCGTTGTCATCACCATCATCATCGTCATCATCGTCGTTGTCGTCACCATCATCATCATCGTCATCATCGTTATCATCGTAGTTGTCGTCATCGTCATCGTAATCATCGTCATCATCATCGTAGTCGTCACCATCATCATCTTATGCTTCTGCTATAGATGATATCAGTTCAGCATGATTCAATGTTTCTGTCTGACTGTACAGGTCTTTGTGTGGCCAGTCTGTGCTTCAATGGTGGCCGATGTGTGCATGGTGAACTGTGCTCCTGTCCTGAAGGATACCAAGGAAACAGATGCCAGTATGGTAGGAAAAGAAATCACCTTTATCTTCATCATAATTAACTCAGATACAAATTCTCATTCATTTCTGCTGCTCACAAAAGCTCATCTTCTCTGGTGGTTTGTTTATTTTCCATCCTCCCCACATCCCTATCTCCTTTCCACTTTCCCATACACAAATCTACTGTCTAACTTTAATCTACAATTTATAATAACATAATGTTTGTTTGTCATTGGATTTATGTGCTCTTGGACGCTGGACACTTTGGGTGTCAAAAAATGATAATTAAACCAATCATTAATTCTTTCATTCATTCATTCATTCGTTCGTTCGGTCGTTCATTCATTCATCAAGCAATCATTTATTTTTTATAACCAACAAATCATTTTGCAGTTTGTAAATTGCAAATCACATTGTCCATAGGGAAGGTCACAGGAAGTGACAGGATAGACCTTGTAGGTTCTCTGACCTGTTAAATAGGTACTCCTATGTACAAGTGATACAAAAGGATATATCGGTTAACAATATTATTGTTGCTTAGTAAGACAGTGAATGATTGCAATTAGTTAAAATATTTTAGCTAAATTAGAAGGATCAGACTTTTAACTCAATAAGAAAGAATAACAATAATAAGTGGATAAAAACATATATGCGATAATTATGCATGGGTGGTTTGATAAAACAAATATTTTGTTTCATCATGACACTTTATTGCTATTGCCGACTAAATGAAAGCGTAAGTTTTTCATAAACAGCTGTGATGATGGAGATTGCCTGACTTCTTGAAGGATTTTGTTCCAGTTAGCCCTAATAGAGAACAGATGGGAGTTGGTATGAACAAAGATGCATTTGCAACATTCATTCATTCATTCATTCATTCATTCATTCATTCATTCATTCATGCATTCATTCATTCATTCATTCATTCATTCATTCATTGAACTTATATAGCACCCTTCGAGAAATCTACTCAGGCTCTGTCCCAGCCTAGCCATGGCTAAAGAAAAAGACTTGAGTGATTTAGAAAACAAAGTTTGATTGGCCAGAGGCAATAAGCACAACTCTGGCAGAAGGTCATTTCAGATGAGCTACAACATCAGACACTCAGCCTTAGGCTATAGATGCCACATGATGTAATTTATGTATGTGTGTAGTTTACATGTATCTAGAACTTTTGCTATGGTGCTTCATAACGTCCAGGTCACCGTATATACATGTATATGCAAAAATTGCTCTTGATAGACGTGCATCTTTTCTGTTGCTCACTAAAGCTCATCTCCTCTCTTCCGGCAAAAGTTGTTCTGCAAGATTTGCTCTATAGTTACCCTTCAGATCTCGACTAAATATTCGTCTTTTCCAGACATCAATTCCACTGTGCACGGCTGTTTTTCTATCTTCTTAAGGTCTTCTTGGCTTCTTTCCTGCTTGACTTTTGACCAGAATCACCATGAAACGTGGCTTGCAAACTGATCTTGCTTAGTTGCAGCCATCAACAGATTCCAAGAAGATTATTGCTTCAGCGCCATAGATTGGGTTTGACTTACTCCTGAGAGAGATACACAGAAACTGCAAATGATTAGGAATTACGTGGTCAACAACACAACGCTTCGCAACCATACACATAACATGTAGCACTTTGCAGTTGACATTTGGCATCATATTATTATCTTACGTCGTAGTATCTTACATCATAGTATCTTACATCATAGTATCTTACATCATAGTATCTTACATCATAGTATCTTGCATCATAGTATCTTACATCATAGTATCTTACATCATAGTCAGTGTTTAATCTAGACGTCTCTGGGGGGGGGGGGGAAAGTTCCCCCCCAGAATTGACATTTCCCTCCCCAGAAAAATTTGACAAAATGATATTGGTTTTTGGTTACTATTTTCATCATTGTTTTATATGAAGTGTTATAGTATAGCGTGATGTTATTTACTATTATATGATTAAAATGACATTATTTACTGTTATTAATTTATTATATATGATACTATCATGTTGCAATGAGTATAACTTACTGTACAAAATAAATTTTGTATAAACACTATTTTTGCACAACTAAAAACAGATATGACATTCCCTCCAGAAAAAATTGACAAAATGATAATAGTTTTAGTTGCTGTTTACATCATCGTATTACATGCACTGTTATAATATACTGTAATACTATATATATATATATATATATATATATATATATATATATATATATATATATATGGTTAATGGTTAATGGTTATAATGCTATTATTTACTATAATATATGACACATTCCTGCTAAAATGAGAATAACTTACTGCTAATATTTGTACAAATACTACTTTTGTACAACTGAATGGCTTCTCAACAGTGGTATTCTTCAAATTTTAAACTGTAAAATTTCAAAATGTTTGGTCCTATTATTTGAACACATATAGTAAAAAATAAAAACAACATCATTACTACACATGGTTTCTTGAATTTGGTACCGGTAGTTTATTAGTTCTTGGTTGGTTTGTGTGCGATTAAATATTATTTCAGAAAGGACCATCTTGGGAAACAGGGTTAAACTGATATAGTGCTGAAAAGTCAGCTTATTTAGGTTACTATTATATTCATGTCTGCATTTATTCATTAGAATAACTCAGCAACAGGAGAACTGAGCTGCTGAACTCGATACATAAAGTGTAATTATAATCATATATATATATATATATATATTGTATCCTAAAACACTTTTTATCAGTACTGAATAGTCTAATGGAGTTATTTTGCTAAAATGGCACCTTAAAAGAGTACTTAAAATGTTCCCATTGCAATGTGGAAATTCAAAAAGTTTCTGATGAGGCTCTGAAAAAGTACAGGTATTTTGTTAAGATGGTACCTTAAAATGCTACCATATGCAATGTGGAAATTCAAAAAGTTTCTGATGAGGCTCTGAAAAAGTAGAGGTATTTTGTTAAGATGGTACCTTAAAATGCTACCATATGCAATGTGGAAATTCAAAAAGTTTCTGATGAGGCTCTGAAAAAGTACAGGTATTTTGTCAAGATGGTACCATAAAATGCTACCATATGCAATGTGGAAATTCAAAAAGTTTCTGATGAGGCTCTGAAAAAGTACAGGTATTTTGTTAAGATGGTGCCTTAAAATGCTACCATATGCAATGTGGAAATTCAAAAAGTTTCTGATGAGGCTCTGAAAAAGTAGAGGTATTTTGTTAAGATGGTACCTTAAAATGCTACCATATGCAATGTGGAAATTCAAAAAGTTTCTGATGGGCCGTCCCCCTCCCCATACCCCTCCCCCCTACGGGTCTCGGCGCTACGCGCCTCGTCAGCGTCTTTCGGACACTCAATTGTCTCCCCCCCCCAGAAACCTGAATTCCCCCCCCAGCGGGTGGGGACTAGATTAAACACTGCATCATAGTATCTTGCATCATAGTATCTTACATCATAGTATCTTACATCATAGTATCTTACATCATAGTATCTTACATCATAGTATCTTACATCATAGTATCTTGCATCATAGTATCTTACATCATAGTATCTTACATCATAGTATCTTGCATCATAGTATCTTACATCATAGTATCTTACATCATAGTATCTTACCTTGCATCACTTGAACAACTTGGAGGAGAGTAGCTAAATATAGTGCATCGCTTTCGATGTGGTGCGTAAAGAACTACATCCGTGCACTTTGTTAATGGTGAATAAAATATAGACGAATGAATGAGGAGGGAGAGATGTTTTGCATCAGTCGTTGTTTGGTTGTTATTGTCATCAGTTAAATGGACGCCGGTCAACTATTTAGATGGTTGATATGGAAATGACTGTCTTCAGTCTTCAGTTGATTTATCAAGTGAGTCCATCAAAGTATAAAACGGATTTATGAGAGCTCTAATCTGGTCTCAGTTACATTCCACCGAAGAAGCGTTCATTTTATTCACGATTAAATTCGTAACATTTCAATCGACTTACAACTGAGTTCGTGTTGTGCTAAGGAGATTCGATTGGTGAATGTTGTTTGCTCTTCTTTGACCCTCTTCACACAGCACTGTGCATTGTGCTCTCACCCCTCTTCACACAGCACTGTGCATTCTGCTCTCACCCTTCTTCACACAGCACTGTGCATTGTGCTCTCACCCCTCTTCACACAGCACTGTGCATTGTACTCTCACCCTTCTTCACACAGCACTGTGCATTGTACTCTCACCCTTCTTCACACAGCACTGTGCATTGTGCTCTCACCCCTCTTCACACAGCACTGTGCATTCTGCTCTCACCCCTCTTCACACAGCACTGTGCATTGTGCTCTCACCCTTCTTCTCACAGCACTGTGCATTGTACTCTCACCCCTCTTCACACAGCACTGTACATTGTGCTCTCACCCCTCTTCACACAGCACTGTGCATTCTGCTCTCACCCCTCTTCACACAGCACTGTGCATTGTGATCTTATCCCTCTTCACACAGCACTGTGCATTCTGCTTTAGCTTCTGTGTCTAAGTATGTTTGCCTGACAACCACCCTGAAGACAGACTAATCTTCTGCCTCTCTCTGCATTTGCTTCTAAAGCTCCTCGTGATATCGTGATATCGTGATATCATGTGGTAAACGAATTCCGGCTCTAATTCTGAACAGAAGTTGTAATGGACTCTCTGCTCTGTGTCAGTCAACAAGTCAAGCGTTGATACCAGGATCATTGCTACTCTACTGCTGGTTCTGTTGCATAACCTCAGTCATTCAATCCTTCCTCTCTTATCCACATCTGTATATTTTTTGTATACAGCTTATGTCTACTTTATAGGCTCACACAGATTAATTATGATGTGCTTCCAGCTTCAAATGAGTATGTGTATCAATTATAGCAGATTCGTGTAATTGAGCAATTGTTATTCTGTGCTTCATTAAGCATCTTTGATACATAATTAACGTCTCTCATTATCAGTGCAATCAGCAACCAGAAGTTTGTAAGTTTTAACACACGCCTACAAATGGGAGACATAAATTTGAGTCAAAGAAACTTGTTGCATAAATAGATACAAAGATGTGTATTTGTATAATATGGGAGACAAGTGATGACCTTTTAAATGAAGTCAAAGACATGTATTTGTATATATACACATTGCATGCACATGTATTTGTATATATACACATTGCATGCACATGTATTTGTATATATACACATTGCATGCACATGTATTTGTATATATACACATTGCATGCACATGTATTTGTATATATACACATTGCATGCACATGCATTTGTATATATACACATTGCATGCACATGTATTTGTATATATACACATTGCATGCACATGTATTTAGCCTATGTGTATGCGTTGGCATAAAAGCATTAGACTATACCATAGTTGCAACAGTTAACCAAATGATATAATGGAACATATTTACTGCTATGAATTGTGGTTGTGAATGATCATTCTTTACCAACAAACAGCTCTGCTGGATTTGCTGTATTGGTAATTGATATTTTATTAAAACATTTTAAAAACAAACAGGCATTTGTATAATATTTACATTGCAAATTTCTTTTACTTCATTTGAGTGGTAACTTGGTTGATATTTCACAACATCGAATGGGTTGTTGGTTTTGAGATGTAGGAATGGGTTGTTGGTTTTTAGGTATAGGAATGGATTGTTGGTTTTGACATGTAGGAATGGGTTGTTGGTTTTTAGGTATAGGAATGGATTGTTGGTTTTTAGGTATAGGAATGGGTTGTTGGTTTTGAGGTATCCATCTGACACAGCCCAACCACTAGAAGGCAGAATCTGTAGCTTTAAAAATGATCTTTGGCTTGTGTCTTTGTATGCTGAACTTTTTCCATAGCATGTTGTTTAAAATTTTTCTTATATTGATTGCTATATCCTTACAAATACACATCAACCTTGATTGAACTCTTTGGCCTTGATCCTCTAGCGCAATTCCTATGTCATGTAAGTATATTATATCGTATAGATAATGGAGATCATATTTCTGTGTATATAATGTATATAATATAATGAAAAGTTACACCCCATTTCTTCCCATGTGTGTATCCAAGTTTAGCTTAGTTTTCTAAATTCTGCTTTATCTGACATTTCCGGTTGAGACTTGAGTCGATTGTTCCGTCTTTCTGTTCGTAAGAAAAATGCCGCTGTATGTAGACCGACTTATCATTCGGTGTCGTTGACTTTCCTGGCAAGCTGATAAAACTGCGAGAGTTGTTGAGTTTGTTCAAGCTGAACATTTTCTATTTGTTGGCTTATTGTTTGCTGCAATAGTTCATTCATTCATTCATTTCAAGAATTTATATAGCACCCTTTCAAGAAGTACGGTACACTCCGAGATGCTCCCATTCCAACCACAGTGATAAAAAAGTTTTAAGGAGCCTGTAAAACACTGACAAGTCAACTCTAGGTAACAGATGTATCTTCAATGGGAGATGATTGCAGATAGATGGACCTACAACTGTAGTTGATGGCATTGAAAAAGAAGAGCAGTCCTATAATTATAAACCCTGAGGCAGCATGCATGTGTATGAAGTGACTTCATTTTCTTAGTCTCGGCATATGAGAGCGGGTGGAAAATCCTCTCCCTCACCATCTTATCTTCCCACTGACAGTGTAGGCCTATGGTTAGTGTACTTATAGCTGAGTTGGCTAGAAGTGCTGGGGATTCAGAAATCATGAACAGATTTTCTGTCCTGTTGGAATTTGAATCCTGATCTTCTGATTAGCAGTTGATCATGTTAACCACTGCACTGTGAAGCAGATGTTAATAGGTCAGTCAGGACACGTGATGTAAGGCAGTTTCTATGGGATGGAGGAATATGAACAAAAAGCAGATCATAAACTCCAAGTTTATGAAAGAAAGGAATTACTGAGCCAAAAACTGAATAACATTTTGAAAATAATCAAGACATTGGTATATGGAGTGTGGTGCTGTACGAAGCCGAAACTTGGACCATGATGAAATCTGAAGATACCAACAGATTAAAAGCGTTTGAGATGTGAATATGGCAAGGGATGGAAAGAATCAGCTAGACAGAACACAGGAACAAATGAAGAGGTATACTGCAAATGGTTGACAAAAGAAGATCCTTGATAGGAATCATCAGAATCAGACAGAAGACCAGTTGGGCAACAAGACAAGAGGAAGACTGAGAATGACGTTATTCGACTGCATGATGATGATGGAGGAGGAGGGTGGTAGTGAATAATGAGAGCTTCGAAACTGAGCGACTTAATTGTTGAATATTTCTGTTATGAAGCGAACGAAGGAACCAGTGCCACGACAAACTTCTGCTGAGCCATTCTTGAGCAGGGTCTGGGTCACGCATGGACCTCAGGGTCACATGTCTCTGTGAGATCTCCGGTTGATTTGTGTGAATTGACTGGTTCAAATAAATTTACTCTTTATATATATATATATATATATATTATATATATATATATATATATTATGTATATTGGTTGAATTCTTCAGTTGACTATCAATCCATGAATTTCTGAGCACTGACTACATTGTGTAAATCTGAGCTTACTTGATAATATCAGTAGATTTTTGACAGAGTTAATTTTGGTAATTTCTGATTGTTGTGTTACTTATTTTTTGATGTGTTTTGTTTATTCTGTTCATGAAGTGCTGTTGCTGTCTGGAACCTTTTCTGGTTTTACGCACATGTCATAAACAGATCACAAGCATCCAGAACTAATACTAACATTGACAAACTCTCCATTAGGCGTATACTGTGTAAGCTGTCTGCTATTGCACAGAAGTGCTTTGAAGACTGGATGGATAGGATGGGATATTGGAGAGAATTAATGGGCAATCAATTTCTGAGTTTCCCAAACGGATTCTGCAAGCTTTGATCTGGAAAAGACCTTTCACTCTTTGTCGGCTGATTTCCATTGGCTGGTGGATCATGGATTACTTCAAATACTTAAAAGAAATAAGACATACATGTATCAAGAGAAGAGCCAATTAGATATAAACTGTTTGACTTTCCTTGGCTTGAAAACCTGACACAGGCTATATGCTCTACCAAGACCATAGAGGTTATATATATATTTAACCTGTAATGATAGCTTATCTATATAAATAAAAATGAAACTTTCCAATAGTTCGTAACACTATCACGCCGAAAGTTACGCACTGATTGTTTTGAAAATTTACCAAAACCTTCCATTCCAATAGCACCGTGTCTTAAGATTTTTTTCCCAGAAAAACCCCCAATCTTTTCCACAAAAAGTGAACTTTGCAATCCGTTCGACCGCCATTTGCAAATTCAACAAAACAGCAGGGCTGCCAGATTTCAGAAACGCGTTCTCCCAAACACAGCAGACGAAACATGAATGAGGTCGCGTGCTGTGACGTCATAAGCGAGTCGCATATTAATTTCCGAAAGCGGACTTTCATCATTCTTGGGCTCTATCCGATGTCAGGAATGGACGGTGTGACGGAGGAAAGGAGCGGAGGGAGCGGGACGAAGAGGGTGGGGAGGAGGAGGAGGGGGAGGGGGAGGGAGGGGAGGGGGAGGGGAGGGAGGGGAGGGGACGGGAGGGCAGGGGAGGGGGAAGGGAAGGTCTTTTCTGCCACAGCAATGTGTGGCCGGGTACAGCTAGTATACATATATATATATATATATATATATATATATATATATATATATATATATATATATATACAAATATATATATTTATATATGTATATAATATCAAACCCACAGTAGGACAAAAAAATTGTAAAAATGCTAACACAGAAGCAGTGATGCATAATGATAATATTATCAAACCTGTATATAAATGTCCAACATCTTGGTCATGAAGAAAAATATTGATATTATAATTAATAATATGTTATATACATATATAATATATCAATATAGATTGTATATTATATAGGTTTACCATTGTGGTTTAGGAAACAGTTGCAAAAGTTTCTAAGCAAAGAGTATGAACAATGTAGTACATCGGATTCATTTGGTTAAGTTTACCCATCTATTCCATTTTTCTTTCTTTTTATCCTATTGTAGTAATGACATGTGTCATGTTAGGCTGGACACATGCTATGTTTTTTTAGCAGCCTATAATTGTTTTATTTTGTTAGACTGGATTTGTATTTAATGTTTCTTGTGCTTTAGTTCTGCCATTTCCCAATTCACATTGAAACCAATGGATGACTATTTTTAAGCCATCTTTATGCTCCTGAGCTAAATACTAATATAGGTTGCCCTAATTAAGCAGGATTCCTCTCTCTTTTGGGAATCCCTTTGAATCCTGAGAAGCTGTACTATTTCTTTGTATTCAATGTCAATTTCAAAGTTTCTGATTCAATTAATCATTGGTTGATCGATTGATTGATTGATTGATTTGTTGATTGATTGATTTATTCATTGGTTTATTGGTTTATTGATTGACTGATTGATTGATTGATTGATATTATGGAAAGCTACAATAAACCATATAGGAATGAACTGACTGGAAGTCGTGAAGACCAAATTCTTTGTCTTTGAATAGATTTTGGTTACGGCTATTTTCCTATGTCCTGCTGGTGTACATGATGATTAAGTGGCTCACTGATGCAAAATTACCTATACAGATATTAACTACACAGATGTTGTCGGATTAGCATAAAAAGAGAAATAAAGATACAACTTATGAAGGCCCTTGTTTGGACAGTGGCAACATATGATTGTGAAAGCTGGACCATTAAAAAGGAGGAGGGTGAGGAGAGGATAGAAGCTTTCGAGATGAAATGCCGAAGACAGATGCTGAGAGTATCTTGGACAGACAAGAAAACAAACGTATGGTATTGGAAACAGTGGTAACGGTGGAAAGATATCTGCTCAACTCAATCAAAAGAAGGAAGATGTCTATTGTCTGACTTCGAACATCTGATGAGTAAAGAAGGAAACTGTCTGGAAAAGGAGATTATTATACAGGGCACAGTACCGAGCACAAGAGCACAGGGAAGACCAAAGGCAAGTTGGATTGCCAATATCAGAGACTGGATGGAGCAACCTTTCGATCGGATGATGAGGAGAAAACAAAGAGCAGAGAAAGATGGAGAAAACTATTGTGTTGTTGCATTATCATTTCAGCCCCATTTCTGCTTAATTTATTCTTATTTATTCATATTTCAGAAATTTTATATAGCGCCTCTTCAGGGTAGGCTACTCAGAAGCGCTCCCGACCCAACCACGGCTAAATAAGCCAGTTTTTAGGTTCTTAAGGAACAGAGTAGCGTGACCCCTGGGAACTATGTGCAGTGTAACAGGGAGGCCATTCCAGGTTGTAGGACCAGCGGCAGAGAACGAACGACGCTGTCGGACAGCAGTCCGCGAGCGGGGAACCATTTGGTCAGTTCTATTGGTTTTCTTGGTCAGCTGCACTGGTTCTTAGTTGATTTTATAACTGGGTTTGTTTAAGTGCTTGTTACTAGTGAACATGTAGTGCGTTATGAATGAACATGTAGTGCGTTATGAATGAACATGTAGTGCGTTATGAATGAACATGTAGTGCGTTATGAATGAACATGTAGTGCGTTATGAATGAACATGTAGTGCGTTATGAATGAACATGTAGTGCGTTATGAATGAACATGTAGTGCGTTATGAATGAACATGTAGTGCGTTATGAATGAACATGTAGTGCGTTATGAATGAACATGTAGTGCGTTATGAATGAACATGTAGTGCGTTATGAATGAACATGTAGTGCGTTATGAATGAACATGTAGTGCGTTATGAATGAACATGTAGTGCGTTATGAATGAACATGTAGTGCGTTATGAATGAACATGTAGTGCGTTATGAATGAACATGTAGTGCGTTATGAATGAACATGTAGTGCGTTATGAATGAACATGTAGTGCGTTATGAATGAACATGTAGTGCGTTATGAATGAACATGTAGTGCGTTATGAATGAACATGTAGTGCGTTATGAATGAACATGTAGTGCGTTATGAATGAACATGTAGTGCGTTATGAATGAACATGTAGTGCGTTATGAATGAACATGTAGTGCGTTATGAATGAACATGTAGTGCGTTATGAATGAACATGTAGTGCGTTATGAATGAACATGTAGTGCGTTATGAATGAACATGTAGTGCGTTATGAATGAACATGTAGTGCGTTATGAATGAACATGTAGTGCGTTATGAATGAACATGTAGTGCGTTATGAATGAACATGTAGTGCGTTATGAATGAACATGTAGTGCGTTATGAATGAACATGTAGTGCGTTATGAATGAACATGTAGTGCGTTATGAATGAACATGTAGTGCGTTATGAATGAACATGTAGTGCGTTATGAATGAACATGTAGTGCGTTATGAATGAACATGTAGTGCGTTATGAATGAACATGTAGTGCGTTATGAATGAACATGTAGTGCGTTATGAATGAACATGTAGTGCGTTATGAATGAACATGTAGTGCGTTATGAATGAACATGTAGTGCGTTATGAATGAACATGTAGTGCGTTATGAATGAACATGTAGTGCGTTATGAATGAACATGTAGTGCGTTATGAATGAACATGTAGTGCGTTATGAATGAACATGTAGTGCGTTATGAATGAACATGTAGTGCGTTATGAATGAACATGTAGTGCGTTATGAATGAACATGGTTCCATTTTTTCTTGGTGTCAAGTAAAATAAAGTTGAGCAACTTGGCATAAATGATTGTTTGGTGTGTTTTCATTGTTTGGCCTGTGGCATGTTTTTTAGGGCATAGCCGGGGGCTGACCCGGTTAACCGGTAATGCCGGGTATTTGACACCCGGCAGATAACCGGAACCGGTGATGAAAGGTCTTCCGGGCCGGGTGGGTAATTATGAATAGCATACCACACATCATAGGGCTTAACAGCTAACCTGCAAGATCTCTCAACTGGGCAATTGTAGTACAATGAACAGACAATCACAGAACAGACAGCCTGCTGATGGTTGCTTTATATTAGACTATCCTATTTCAAACAGGGGACCAGCAAGAGGATGAGGAAAGAGGAGAGTTTGTATCACCCTCTTCCATGCTGTCTCTCCTCCTCCTCCTCTTTTTCTTCTACTACCCCTTCCTGAGCCCAACAGTGGTAGACTGTGAGGGAGAAGGGGAATAATAATATATATTCAAATAGAAGAGTGGCACCCTCTTTCATGCTTTCTCCCCTCCCCTTCTTTCTTCCCCCTCTTTCTTGTCTATTACCTTTTCCGCCTGCTGCTTGGCTGTTTGAAATATCTAACAGAGAGAGACAGGAGATGATGAAGGGGGAGGGGAGGAACTGTGGTAGAAGGTGAAGAAGTATAGGAAGGGGAAGAGTGTATATAAGTATGTACATATTATATTCATGTGTATATATATATATATACAATGTTATACATACAGGTGCTGCTCACTGACCATAGCTACCCCAGGATATAGGTTGGCTAGTGGTCATCTGTTAATCCCTTATCTGTAAAGTCTGTTTGGTCTGTCACACTCTCATTCAAGTCAGAGAGACTAATAGGACTTGTCAGAAGGGATACCTTCCACCTGTTGATATGATTCTGCAGCCAAGCTTAACGGCCCCTTCCCTAATATAACCAAGTATACATCTCACAGATTAAGGGATGGTGCACTTTGAAATGTATCTACATGTAGTTGGACTGCATTCACCACAGAAACTGGACTGTTTATCAGGCCTGCTGACCTCTGACCTCCTCTTGCCTGACTGGACAGATCAGCATGTCTTTACTATAGAATGATTCTATCCATAGAGCTCATGAACTGATATTACTGGCACCTCTCAATCAATAACCCCTGGCAAAACTCAACTGTAGTAAAACTCTGACAGGGAAGAGTTTTACTCAATTTACCAAAGGTAACTAACAAACTGAGTGGTGTTCGTTTGACAGCATTCAAAGTGGAGACATACTACTCAGTTTAGAGATTAACGATTACTTTTAATACCCGACCCTGTACCCGGACCCGGCAGATTTTATTCAAACTACCCGGACCCGGTACCCGGTTGAAAAACGGCACCCGGCTATGCCCTAATGTTTTTGCATCCTGGTCATCTGTTAGGAAGCAGCAGAAGAGGCGAAGAGGCAAAGTCTGCTATTGGCGGCACTGCTATGGAATCAGTTGGCATTCCAAGTGCCTGTAATAATAGTATCGTCTGCCCCAGGAAGTAAAATAACACACGTAAACAGACGATAAACCATTACTATCGACAATGTAATAAACATTCTTCTATATATATCTATATATATATTTATTTATATATATATTATTTATATATATATATGTATATTGGACATTGAAACTCAGATACTCCACTCATAGGTTTACTTTTTTGAAGGACACTGCTGATTGTTGGACCAATGAAAAGGAAATTATCAATTAACTCCTGATAATTATGCATATCATTTACTTTGTAGCAATCAGCATTTCATTCACGAGTCAGTTTCTTTGGTGCTATTGTTTCAGTTTTCTTCTTGTGTATACGTGCTCAGATGTCTTAACTCTCGAGACATTCCCTGGCTGGAAAAGAATCCGATTAGTTGTTCTCTTCCGTCATGGAGCAGTAGGCCTAGTAGTACTGTAGCCGTGAGCTTATTGTACTTAAGAATTTCTTTTAGAGAAGAACTCAGCGAATGATGTGCAGCTTGATGATTTGTATTCTACTCTTGTGCTTCTAAGCCAAAACTGACCTTTTGTCAACCTGATCAATTAATGCAATTTACGAGTAAGACAAGGAGGCTAAGCGACCTGATGGATATTTGTTTGGACTGCTATAGTAGCACTCAACCAAAGGTGATTGTTTAAACTGTGCTTATTTCTATCTGAATTCAGTAGTTTATTACTGACTGGGTTATTTTAGAAGGACACTTAATTGCCAACAGATGAGGGGGAAATTCTAAGCCCTAACCTTTACAAGGGACTGGGGTTTTGACCCCATGCATTAGGCATTTCTGATTTGTTCTAACAGAAGAGAGAAAGAGTGCTGTTTATACTTGACGTCCAGTCAAAGAAGAGAGAGAGATATCTAGACAAGAAACTAACAGGAGCCAACTGCATTCAAAGATGCTGATTATTATTATTATTGAAAGCCAACTGAGCACCATTGCCATGGTTCACATGGTCATACATTCCTCCTCCTGCTCCTCCTCCTCGTTCTCCTTCTTCTCCTCTTTTTCTTGCCTTCCTCCCATATACTGTTGCAGTGGAATATGGTTGTCTTCTGTCTGTTCATTTGACTTCTTCTCTTTTTCTCTCTTTCGTTATAATTATGAGTTGGTTTAGAGTGAGGCAAAACAACATCTGCGGTTTTTCACAGATCAATTATTCTAGTCTTAGTTTACATTTGAAAAATATTATGTCGCCTCATTGTCGTTGAAGAGAGAGAGATTGCTTTCTTCTGCACTTCTCATCATCTGATTATTACAGCTCTAATAAATAACAGTATGTTGTAGACCAGCAGATGATCAACAAAATATAATGATATCAGACACATAGACAGATACAGACAGTGTATAAATTCAGACAGTGTAAACACTATAATGTAAATTCTGACTGATTGATGTGGATTAATTGGAGTATTTCGACTGAATGGCCACCCTTTGAATCGCATAGCTGAGGATTGATTGAAGCTGAAGCGTAGTTCAGTCTGAACTCTGATAAATGAATTAATTAATAATATGACAATTTTAAATGAGTTGCTTGGCTCTAGTTATCTTTAGTGACAGACTCGTGAGTAAGTGACAGAGACTCGTGAGTAAGTGACAGAGACTCGTGAGTGCTTTGAGTTGCATTAAATGGTTATAAAGCAAATGTGTTTCTTTTTCAAGTGTCTAGTTTCATTTTTCCATCATTTAGCCTTGGACAATAGACTGATGACATAAATATTACACTTGCATGCGAGTGCTGTGTAAATTAATTCATTCAAATGTATATGATGATGACAAGTGGTGAAGAGATTTGAAGCAGTAGCAGCTGCAGCAGCTGCAGCAAAGCACCTGTGCATTCCTAGCGGGTCTGTTGCTGCTGAAGACCAAGAACAAACGAATATTTACGAATCTTTTCTCTTATACACCTCGGGCAGTACACAGAAAATGCCAGAGTCATTGGTGAATGTTTTATGGCCCAAATGTACAAAGATTCTGTGCTTATGCTATTTCGAAAATGTACTGACCTTGTTTAATGTAAGTTGTAAGAAGGTATGCATTGAAAGTTACAGATAATTAGAACATTTTTAGAGACCTGTATCTTAAAACCTTCATGTTTAGAAAACCATTTTTTTTTCAGTTGAAGATTCATTGATTTTGACTTTTTTTAATATACGGTATTAATATAATTTATGCAATTTCTGTCTTAGAGTGCAGTGTTGTCAAGGTCTGATTCTTAACGATGATAACCTTTGACCTTTAACCCTTTAATGATTAGTGGTGTTAAAGGATTTTGGAGTCATTTTCACCAACAACAAGCCATGTACTTCTTAGGATCAGTTATATAGTTAGACACATGCACAGTACATTTCAGACGCAGCAGGCATTGTAGTACAATGAACAGACAAAGATTTGCTTCATCCATGTGTAGTTGTGTACATATACAAAACTACAAATAGTTATTAAATTTGATCTCAAATGAATGCACACAAAAGTAAGAAATAGAGCTTCAGATACCTTTCAAATACAGTCTATGTGAAGCCATGCAGATACTCGCTCTGCAACGCATGGTGATCTGGTTGTTCCTAGGGCTCGATCTTCCACAGTGCTGCATAGAAGTTTTGCTATGGTCGGTCCGTCTTTCTGGAATAAGTTACCTATTAGTCTCCGTAATGAACTTCTTTGTCTTTCTTTGCCCCTTTTCCGCAAGCGTTTGAAAACCATTCTCTTTGATTATGGTTTGGTGTCAGGTCGGGAGCGCCTCTGAGGAGTTCTCTTGAAGTGGCGCTATATAAATGTTCAATTACAATTACAATTACAATTACTCATGACTTTGAAAATCCATATTTTGATGTAGATGTTTCACATGGAGTAAAACGAGGAGAAGTCAGCTTAAAGAAACATCGGTAGCAGACGTGGACCTTAAGGATGGCAACATGACACGGACCTTCTTTGGACTACTCCCACAGATAACCCTTTTGACCCAACATAGTGCTCATGAATAAGCTGGTGCCCTGTGCTTGGCTTTCAAGTCACGAATCAAGTGGTAATTTAGAAATTTGGAGATTACGATTATGAAGGAAAATTTAAACTAAAGCATCTAAAAACAGTGACCAGTGCACTGGCTGGCATCCTGATTAAATGTCCTACTGGTCAGACTTGGATTAAGTTTTTTTGTCAGCCCCTTCTAATACATAAAATGCATAGATTGGAGTGTGCAACTGCTGTGCTGCCTTCTCTTATCTCTCACTGTATTTTTAATTAGATGCTGTGTAAATGATCTGCCTTTGTCTCAGACTTTTTATTGCTGAAGAACGGCAGGGACTTGACTGTCCTAGAATTTCCATGCCAAAGTGCCCTTCTTCTTTTGCCTCGTACTTCCTAATCTCCTGCTGCTCTCTGCAGCATGTTAATGTCTGAATGCGAGGACGACAGACATCTGGCTCTTCCAACCCACCCAACCCCCCCCCCCCGTCTACTTTGTGCTATTCATCATGGAACCAATTGTGTGTGACTTCAGTGATGGGAAGATTTTATGGTCCATTGGCTCACATCACTGCATGAGATTAACTTCCTATCTGTACGAATGCCTCAGTGAATATTATGTCTTCTTCCTTAGTTCGACACCACTGTGTTGCTTTTACTAGGCATCCAGCTAGGCATCCTATGTGTCTAGGGAAGATAAGCCTTCTTGAGCCATAGGCACCGACTCAAGTGCCAACGGGACTTGAGCCGAAGGATAAAGCAGTGTTTGCCTGTCCCAGCTGCAGACAGATACGAACTGAGCCGTGAAGCAGACGCCACTCCTGCTG
The DNA here is from genome assembly GCA_945859605.1 of Lumbricus rubellus. Classification (NCBI taxonomy): domain Eukaryota; kingdom Metazoa; phylum Annelida; class Clitellata; order Crassiclitellata; family Lumbricidae; genus Lumbricus; species Lumbricus rubellus. The sequence continues at coordinate 7,056,834 of OX243819.1, forward strand.
ACAAGAGTAGTGCTGCTGCTGCTGCTGCTGCTGCTGCTGCTGCTGCTGCTGCTGTAGAAACTTACGTAAAATTAGTCTTCTGCCCTGAGCAGAAAAGACTTCAGAGCCGTTCTGTTAAGGCATCACCAGAATGTGTTCAAGTGACGGCTGATAACTGATCTGCCTTTGTAGCTGGGCTATATAAATGGCGCCTGATGGTTGCTGCTGCTGCTGCTGCTGGTGTGGCTAGGCTGAAGACTGTGCCTGTCCTTATTTTCTCATCTGATGATTGTGTTTTGAAAAGCTGCTTGTTCATTACTTATGCACTCAAAATGCAGATCGTACATCGTAATTCTAATTGTAATTGTAATCGTACATGTGTCTACTTCTTTTCACATGAGAAAACCTTCAATGACTGCAGCCACATAATCAACATTCACAGCTGATGATAGAATTATTCGAGACCAAGCTGATGACTGGCCAGCCAAGCTTTATCTGCGGTTTTTCTTTCATTCAGCTTGTGGGGAAAGAAAAATTTTCCCGAAAACCTAAATTTCGTGGGTGGCGTACCGGTGGAGGCCAAAGTGTGGAGTGTGGGGTTGGGGACTTGGTGGGGGAAGAAAATTTTTCTCAATAAAAATTTCATGGTTCACGTACAGTTGGAGGTTGGAGTGTGGTGGGGTGTGGTCGGGGGTTGGGGTGAGAAGGATGGAGGGAATTAGGGTGGGAGGGAGGGTGGATGGGTGGGATGGAGCGTGGTGGGTGGGAGGGACGGAGGGATGGATTGAGGGACGGAGGGATGGATTGGCGGGGAGCGGACTGAATCCTAAAATTCCCGGGCAACGCCAGGTACCCCAGCTAGGATTTATAATATAGGCCTAAAATATATATTGTTTATAAATATATATATATATATATATATATATATATATATGCATGTATGTATATGTTTTCCATCTGGCAGGCATTTGTCAGTTTTATAAACTTTCTTTGTCAGCTAGCCAGCTGTGCATTGTCAAAGGGGAGTGGCAGAAAAAAAGCAGCAGCAGTGGAACAGGACTTTGGAACTGATTCGAAATAATGTCTCTCTACAATATTAATAGTAGCAACCTACTGGAGTGCCAGAGAAATGGCCACTTCATCTGTAGTGCACAGGTCTTAGGCTGATGCCATTGTTGGCCAGGAAGAGAGTCTCACTCACTGTGCACTTATATTATTATCTCCTCTTGAGTCTTTTCAGTCTTTTCCTACGATCAGTCAATCTCAGAAAAGTTCTTGACATTCGTATAACTATCAACAACTTTATGCATCTATCTATATACATCTTTGAGTAGGTTTGTTGATTGAAGTCTATTATAATGTGGACAATTCTCTCTAATTTCTCTTGACGTCTGTTGTAAGAAATATATGTTTGTGTATGCATGGTGGACCAGAAAAAAGTAACCACTGAGGTTTTTTGCCAATATCTTGGCCAGAAGTAAGAATGTTTAAATCAAGTTTTACAGGCTTAAAGGTAATTTCCTATTTCACAAAAATATTTTAAACACTTTAATATTTAGCCCACCCACTGTTTTTTGACGATCCAAAAACAACACAGCAAAAAGTAAAAAACTGATTTGATTAAGTCGTAATTGTTATCAAATAAACTTGATTGTGCTCCATGACTTGTGTTCAATATATGTCCACCAATACTTGTTCTGAGCTCTTTGTAAAGTTTTTCATGACCTTGCTGAATGTTGATGCATTCCAGAAGTAATTCTTCCCACATCAACCATCATTTCTTTTATCACTCTTGGTTTTGACCACATTTCTCCAGAATACTTGATAATCCATCGGGTTCAAATCCAGAAATTAAGGGGCCATTGGCTCTTCTAAATGAAACCAGCAGATCTGACATTGAGCCGATCTCCTTTCACTAACGGCTCAATGACATGTTCCTTATCTCTCAATGCGACTCTTAATTTCGTTGCACTCACTGTTTATCAGACTCGCATTGTTTAATAATGTTTATAGCTTTAGCTCCAACACCTTACTCATGAAGTTTGTCTGAATACACTATCATTGACACCTTGTGCATTGTAAGTTTCTAGAACAAAATTATTAATCTTAAATTTTTTCTCTTTGCCAACTTGATAGCCATCTTGTTAAAATAATGATGTCGCTATGACATGCAGTTAATTTGGTACATGTTTCTTTAAAGAAAAAATAATAATGATTATCTGGCAAGATAAAGTTTATTTGATAACAATTATTTTAGAAGTGACTTAATAAACGTCGTTTATTGTGACTTTTTGGGTCATGTATGTTTTTGGATTGTCAAATAGCAGTGAGTGTACTCACTAAAAGTAATATGAACTTTGTTCTGTTTGAAATTATTTGGTCAAATTTGACAGTTGTGCATAGATACTAGATATGAATTACTTTTTAAGCCTGACAAACATGATTTAAACATTCTTACTTCTGGCCCAGATATTGGCAAAAGCTTTATGGTAGCCTACTTTTTACCCACCTTGTATTTATACTTATGCTTATAATGCAATGTGAACTGTGTGCATCTTGTATACTTAGGTTTTGAGAAGTCCTGAATATGTGCCAAAGAAATATTCAGACACAATACACTTACATGCATATGTTAATGTGTATGTGTATGTTTTTGTTTGAGATGAAATTTTTATTTAGTGTTTGAAAAGGTGTAGCCGAACTCTAAACTAAACAGTTTACATAATTTTTCTGTCTGAGAAATCTTATCAGACTGCGAGATATCACTGACGAATTTATCCCAGGTATTTTGTTCCGAATCGACGGTTTTTTCTGAAGAAATGCAAGTTCATAGTGGCTTTCATATTTCGCTTTCTGAGCTCTTACTTTCAGCCGTTGTATTCATTTATGTTTCGTTTCTTTTTCTCACTTCAAAGGTGTCTGTCAAGATGTCTGTGTCTGTCTTTTTAATTTCAGATGTGAATGAATGTACGGCTAACAATGGAGGGTGTGAGCACGAATGCTGCAACAGCTTTGGATCATTCCAGTGCAAATGTCCGCTTGGATTTAAGTTATCAACAGATGGAAAGCACTGTGCAGGTATAATCTCATGCTAAGCAATGAAAACTATTCTTTGATTAAAATATATATTGCAATGCTGAAACATAAAGCAACATGCCCTTCACATGTTACTTAGCTACAAGCAATTTTCCTCATTGTAAACCATTATGACCTGTAAGCCTAAGGAAAATAAATGCAGATGCATTTAGTGAATTTACATCTTGGTCGTTGTAATAACCAAGAATCTTTGCTCATTTGCACATGTTGCGTACGTGGTCTTTATTGGCTACATGATGAGTTTAACTCATGGCAATATTTCTTGTGCTTATTTTATACGTGTCATTTGCATCTAATATTGCATAATCTTGTTTTGCTTTAATAGGAATTTCTTGTAGCAACAACATTTTCAGAACATTTCTTCCTTAATTCAAGGACTCCATGGAGTTTAAATTGGAGAATTTTGCTCCATCTACTTCTGTTTATTGTCCAGATTATTATTCTGGTCGAATAATAATATAACCCAGTGACTTACTTCTCCAGTCCACAGCTTTATGTTACCATTCCACCTCATTTCAGGCTGCTGATTGTAGACATTGTGTTGTTATTTTAGATGTGGATGAATGTCAGGAGTTTGGAGGTGGATGTCATTACCAATGTCAGAATACTCACGGTGGATTCATCTGTCGATGTCCGTCTGGTCAACGTCTGCACATCGATGGAAAGTCGTGCATTCGTAAGCAGCAGATGATTATTGTCACGACAATCACAATAATTATTGTTATTGCCTGCTGCAAAAGTTTTGTGGGATTTCAGCTGTAATCGGGAGTTGAGTCTGATTATCTATTCTTACGTCTGTGAAGAAGTTGTTGAGATGCATCATATATTCCTTATATTTCATTGCAAGGAAGGATCTTGGTTTGAAGTTTAAACTTCATTTTTTCGTAATCTGCCAGTGTGTTTAAAAATGCTTGTACAAATAAGAATTCAGTTTTTCATTGCAGTGTCATTAATTAAATTAACAATTACTCTTCTGCTTTGCACATACCATGTATAACATTTTATTTAGGTCAAGGTCCCTTAAAATAATTTTCAGGTCACATGGTTCCAGGGTCAAAAGCAATCTAGAAGCGTTGTTACACAGCGTCTTATGCACTTTTTTCTTGACCAATCATCCACAGGAAAGCCTGAATGTTCCACTAGAAGAAGCTCAATAAACGTTTAGTTTGTCTTCAGCCAGCTTTTGCAATCTTTGAGAAATGACTGATGCTTAGCTGTTTTGCACTGTTTTCAAGTGGTTGTTGCATGTTGCTATGTAGTACTTCTTCAGATATGTGCATACATGTGTTACCTAACCATAGCATACATTATCTTGCCTTACCTTACCTTGCCTTGCCTTGCCTTCCCTTGCTTTGCCTTGCCTTCCCTTGCTTTGCCTTGCTTTGCCTTGCTTTGCCTTCCCTTGCTTTGCCTTGCCTTCCCTTGCTTTGCCTTGCTTTGCCTTGCTTTGCCTTGCTTTGCCTTACCTTATCTCACCTTATCTTATCTTATGCTATCTTACAATTGTTGACTAAGACCATTGACGCTGTAAAAGAAATGTCTAACGAATTGAAGCATTGGACTGTGTTTTTGTGGCATTTGAAGTTGTCGATGATTGTGATGATGGTGACAACGGAGGCTGTGAGCAGATCTGCATCAGTCATCATCATCATCATCATCACGATGGACGACGACGACGACGACGCTCGGAGTGTCGCTGTCGACCGGGATATGAATTGGATGCGGAGGACGGGAGGTCATGTCAAGGTCATCTCGCCATCTCTTTATCTCTCTTTATCTTTGTCTTTATCTCATTTATCAGGTCATGCTTTTGACTGCATGTTCGTTTCTCTTCAGGTTTATTCCTTCAGAATAACTTCTTTGAGGTTTGGGTCGTCCATGGATCGATTGCCTTACATCGCTTGCAAATAAAAATGAATAGAACTTTTGAATCTGAGTATCAGTAATTACGTTCAGAAAGAATCCTGGCAACAGAAAATTGCAGGTCTATCTTAGGTATCTTAGATGAAAATTTGAATTGAATTGTCTCTTTGGATAAATACAGATGCTTGAGGAGGTCCTATCTAGTTCACTGTATGCATGGACTGAAGTAGATGTGAAAATGAATGACCCACGTGGGGTAGACAATAAGAGCGAAGGCATAAAAAATATGGGGTTAAATATGTGAAAGGCATTGGATTTTGCAAATGACCTGAATGAATGGAGAGCATTATTTGCACCACACGCTACACAGTTTCCGATGTCAAGAAATGATTTGACTCGATTCAATAATAGTTTTATTCTGAATATAACTACATTGTCACAGATAAAACTTGTTGCAATCAAAGTGATTCTTTGCTCATTTGAAGTCCTCTTGCTAATCCCAGATTTTAAGTATGTTCACAACTAAAGTTATGGCATCTCGGTTGCTAAAAGTTTGTATATGGGATGTCAATTTAGATTAATTAATAAACACTTTGGTGAGACAAAGTTTCATTCGTCTTTAACCCTTTAATGATCAACTGCATAGGTTAACCCATCATAATTCCCATGCATTTTAGTAAAGGTTAAGGAGAAGTTTGATGCCATGTGACTGGTTACAATGGTTATATTTGGGTAACCTCTTTGCTTGAAAGAGGTTCCGATGGTGTTTGGAGCTTTCATTTTTCATGGCACTTGCCGGTGATGCATACATAATATGTGTAATAGTTGTAAGTAAGTAACCTGCATTGTCCTTACATCATCATTGTGTTAGTAAATGCATTATTTCATGGTAGCATTATATCATTTCGAGGGAGGGGTGTTCAAACACCCAAAACACCCCATAGCTACGGCCTTGCTCCGCACTACACTTAGTGATGTGCCCTCTATTTCAAAATCATTCAGACTTTATCTGCTTGATGCGGATATTGTCGAGTGTTCAAAACTTTAGCATAATCAATTACTTTGAAGTAATCCATTAAGATTGCCACAACAAATTTGTTGGCGTTTTCTCTGTTGTCTAAGGTTTTGTAATTGTGTTTAGTTTTTTCTGCTCATTATTCTATGGATCTATGACGTGAGAGCCTTCGCCACTGCTGTCATTTGAAGTCGTCTTACTAATCCCAGATAAAAAAATCCCTGAAATATGGTCCTTAGCCATGAGCTTGGTATGCAAGCCAGCTCACTCTTGCAGCGGAGACCTCCTAACCCTACGCTCTTACCAGACTGATGGTGATAACCTCCAAACAGAAGGAAAGCGACTGAAAAATGCGTCTCATTCATCTGCTTCACTTGAAGAAGATGTGGTGGTGGTGGTGTGGTGTGGTGGTGGTATGGTGTGATGGTGGTGGTGGTGGGGTGGTGGCATGGTGTGGTGGTGGTGTGGTGTGGTGGTGTCATGGTGTGGTGGGGTGTGGTGGTGGTATGGTGGTGGTGTGGTGGTGGTGGTGTGGTGTGGTGGTGGCATGGTGTGGTGTGGCTGTGGTTGTGGTATGGTGGTGGTATGGTGGTGTGCATTAACTGAATAAAACTAAATGTCAAAGCTGAATCAGTGATGCTAGGCATGGACTTCTCTTTTATAGGACGAATTTATGCGTTGTATCAAACAATTAGCATGCAGTTAACTCCTGTGCTACTTACAATTGCTACACAAGTGTAAGCAATTGATTTATATGCACTGAAAGTGACAGATAGACTTTTGCCACAGGTCTCTTGTCCATTGAAGTAGCTGAATGGATAAAGTGGAAAATAATGAGCTAGTAAGTACATTGGTCTGAAATGAGTCATGTCCAGATCTTGAAAGACTTGATGTAAAGTGGTTGGCAGGAAGTTAAGACATAGCTGGAGTGAAACAGATATGGAATTGGATGATATGATAGCGAACACTTTCATCATTGTTAGGATTACGATTCGTTAAAGGTTATCTTGTTTACACTGTGGTGGCCGCGTCAACACGGCTTCTCGTATCTACCTAGTATATGACTTAAAACTGATAAAATTGTTCTATTATTCCTTTAGGTTTTACACGCTCCTTAAGACTTATTTTGTAGCACCATGGTTAGACTGGGAGCTCTTCTGAGTGGGCTTCTTGTAGGGTGTTGTATGAATTTTTTAAACGAACAAATGAATTTGAATTTGAGTATTATATTGCTCATCACTTATTTGTGATCGTGCCCATAACGTCAGAAAGCAATCAAAACTGGGCTTGAAAATATTGCAATAGATTGGACGTAGGTGATTTAGCGAAAATTGTTGCTTTTAATGTTAGCATTAGAAAGTTGTGTTTCTTCGATCCTTTAATGATGACAAATTGCAGTTAATTGGTTTCCCTATCACTTTTGGTTCATGCTTAAAGAGCTAAATTTTAAGATGTGTGCTTCTCCTGTGCTGCTTTTCATAAATCATGAGTTGAACTCTACCTAGGCCTAGGTAGAGGTCATGGGTGCTTTATGAGCTTTGCAAATTAGGGGGCATGCTCAATTACTCATGCACTCCTTCCTGAGGAATAGACATATGCAATACAAACTCATCTTCACTCAACTTCAGAGCATATTTCTTTAAAATTAACCTTTCCAAATTTATGAGTGCCTTCTTGGATGTAGTTACAATTTGTCTGATATGTTATGCTGCTTAAACGTTAGTGGATGCAATAATCATAACTTTGGATTTCGTACTTTGTTTCTTGCCGACAAAAGTAAATATCAATAACTTCGAGATTAAATTCATTTTCCTCTTGATACTGAGAAAAGTTGTGCATCTTTTCCACACCTTTTTCAATCCTCGTTTTGTTCGTTAGTTTCCTTGAGCTATATTTCTGCTTCATTTTGAACCTACTTTCAGAATTGGATATATGTAAGGTGAACAATGGAGGATGTGAGCAGAACTGCCTTAACTATGGTGGTGGTCAGCCTGTGTGTCAGTGCCACAAAGGTTACCTTCTTGCAGATGACGAAAAGTCTTGCTATGGTCAGTTGATTAATTATTATTTCATTTGGGAATTGAGACTGCTTAGTACAAATTGCAGTGTGTAGCTCAGTTTTGGATAATTGAAGCAGGTCATCTGCATCAGAATGAATAAGAAGAATGATGGTCTCAGTGATGTGTGTGTGTGTGTGCGTGCGTGCGTGCGTGCATGCGTGTGTGTGTGTGTGATTGACTGAGTCTACTGAACAACCATCTCAGTCAATCAAAGCTAAAATATTTGGAACATGGATAATAATAATAATTAATAATAATAACAATTAATAATAATAATACAAATAATAAAACTCTGTTAAAACTAAGTCAAAATCTAAATCTAACATTCCAGTTATTATAATAATAATTATAATAATAATAATAATAGTCCGCTAAATACTCAACCCTTCCGGCCACCCACGATTTTGTACCCGTTGCCATCGAATCGCTGGGCCCCGTCAATCGGACAGGACGCGAATTCTTGACGGAGTTGGGAAGCCGCATGACCGCCGTTTCTGGGGACACTCGAGAGACTATGCACTTGTACCAACGTTTATCTGTATGCACTCAGAGATTCAACGCCATAGCCTTCAGAGGAACATTCTCACAACCAACCCGGGTCGAGGACGACCAGCCATACTAATAATTAAATGCACTATCATCATCATCATTACGGTCCATGGGCTCAGTGCCCGTTGGTGTCAATCGCATGTTTCACCGTCAGTCTCCACTTGTCTCTCTCCTGTGCCATTCTGCTCAGTTTGTATATCTCCATTTCGCACCAATCTGTAATGTCGTCCAGCCATTCCCTACACGGTCTTCCCCTAATCCCCGTTCCGTCCATCATCCCAAAGATAGTTTGCTTGACGAGTCTCTCATTTCCCATTCTGCACACATGTCCAAAAAAATTTAGTTTTCTTTCCATTATTATTTGCTTGATGTTTTTCTTATTTCCTACTCGTGCGCGCACCTCCACATTTGTTATTTTCTGCTCCCATCTGATGTGTAATATCCTCCTGTAGCATCTCATCTCAAATGCCAATAGTTTGTTTGTATCCCGCTTACGTAGAGTCCAGGTTTCGCATGCACTATACATTAGTTTTTAGTATGCTGTTAGTACATTATGATTGCGTTTTGTCAGGCGTTCACTGTTCAGCAAGCACAGCCAGTTGGCGTTGCACAGTTGGTATCAGAAATAAATGATGGTTATAATAATAATAATAATAATAATAATAATAATAATAAGTTTTTAAACAATAGTTAGCATTGAAGTCCCTGAGGGATCCTAAATACCTCGGGGCCAAAAAATAATAATAATAGTAATAATAATAATAACAATTAATAATAATAATAGTAAATTTATGATCAGAGAAGAAGAAGAAGCAGATTTATAAAGTGCTAGTTAGCATAACAAAATATACGGCAATATTTAGTAGATAGTAATAATAATAACAATAAAAGTAATCTTGATAATTATGGCATGGGAAAATGTGAGAATGTTGTTAAGCTGTTAACTGTATAAATTATAAATGCCGGTTCCAGTTGTCTTAAGGTCTCTCTTACAATAATTTATCATATTATGCTGTTACTTTCTTTCGACGGCCTTTTCCAGATATCGACGAATGTCAGTTGGAAAGCGGTGGATGTTCAGAGGCATGCGTCAACACCGATGGATCCTTTCATTGTACTTGTTCGCATGGTCACCAGCTGGGTACTGATGGCAAGTCGTGCTTCAGTAAGTATCCAGCTGTATAGTTTGAAAAGATAACAGTGACATATCTAATGACCTGCTTCAAACAGTGGCTTCCATAGACATTCATTTTTAGAAGACACTTTAGACTGCAGTGCAAAACGATGGCTAAAATAATTATAACAGGATATCTTTTGAACCTGCTCAGATGGTTTACTCTAAGTCATTTAGTTCGAGGCATCGCATGGATTGCATGAGTCAGAAAATATCAGTTGATCAAATTAGATGCTATCGTGAGTTGTTGGCAATGGAGGATAGGTCGGCTGATTTGAGTGCTGTGCTTCGTGAACAATAATTATGCAAAAGATTTGCAGCTTAATTGCTAAGAATAGAGATTGGATTTAAGATATTTAAGATTAACTGAGTTAATGAAGCAGTTCAGAAATTCCAATCTTCTGATGAAGATGGTTGAGCAAAGGATGCAGGAAGATGTAGAAGCACACACCTGTGATGTTACGTCAGCGTTGTGAGTAGATTGGCCACACAACGGCGCTTATCTAATCTTGTGAGTGCTGTGATGTTGAAGTGAGTGTAGTTACAGATTAAGAGTCTCAGCCTACAGTGATTGCATATCGCTGCTAGCAATGTGAAATCACTAATAATGATTCAGACCAGAGTTCAAACGAAGCCCGCCTCATGGATGCTCTTTCCAGCTGTATGTATATCTTTGTTTCTCTAGCACCGTTTTCCTGTGTTTCTGACATAATCTAGGAGTCGAGATGGAAGTGATTGACACATGCTCAGTGAACAACGGAGGATGTGCTCACGAGTGCAAGCTGTCTTCATCCGCGCTCATCATCTGCTCGTGCCTTCGAGGATATCGTCTTCTGTCCGACGGACGGTCGTGTGAAGGTTTGTGTCGTGTGAAGGTTTGTGTCGTGTGAAGGTTTGTGTCGTGTGAAGGTTTGTGTCGTGTGAAGGTTTGTGTCGTGTGAAGGTTTGTGTCGTGTGAAGGTTTGTGTCGTGTGAAGGTTTGTGTCGTGTGAAGGTTTGTGTCGTGTGAAGGTTTGTGTCGTGTGAAGGTTTGTGTCGTGTGAAGGTTTGTGTCGTGTGAAGGTTTGTGTCGTGTGAAGGTTTGTGTCGTGTGAAGGTTTGTGTCGTGTGAAGGTTTGTGTCGTGTGAAGGTTTGTGTCGTGTGAAGGTTTGTGTCGTGTGAAGGTTTGTGTCGTGTGAAGGTTTGTGTCGTGTGAAGGTTTGTGTCGTGTGAAGGTTTGTGTCGTGTGAAGGTTTGTGTCGTGTGAAGGTTTGTGTCGTGTGAAGGTTTGTGTCGTGTGAAGGTTTGTGTCGTGTGAAGGTTTGTGTCGTGTGAAGGTTTGTGTCATCGACGACAGACGTTCAATTCGCCAGTTCTACATCTTTGTAACTGAAAAATCTCTTTTGTCTGTTGTGACCGTTTGACCTTGACCCTGCTTGTTTCTTGTTATCCTGGTAGACGTAGGAGAGACATCAGTAGATCCCCCCCATCAGTTCTTCTTGGTCTTTTTTGATCCAGGGTACACCACTCCTTAATCATTATCAAGTATCGAGTTTGACTTTTGTTAACCTCAGCTGAGCGGGCTGTCGTACACAAGAGAGAAAAATATTCTGGGCTGCCAACCACTGTTCTTTTCTGCACTTTACCCTTGAAACCATGAACATGATTAACGCTGTGGGGGAGAGGGGTCAAATTCACCTGTGAAATAGGTTGCTGACCTCCAGGACTTCCCATCTATGGAGAGTCATGAGAGATGAGTGCCATGCACCTTTTCATCTGCACTCTAGCTATCTAATGGCAGAACATTTCCAGGTATGTTAGATGAGGTTGCAGCTTAGGACATCCATGGCCTGGTTTTCCAGCTACCCCATAGCAGCTCTTAACATGACTTTTGGTTCCTAAAGGATTACTGTCACCTGAGTAAAAAAAATGCTGAACATTCTTTCTTTCAAGAAGTTTGACATGTTATGATTTTGTTGTGGCATGTTAATTCAAATGTTATTTTAGATGATGATGATGATGAGTGTAGTTCAGAGTCATCCTGCTGTAAGGAGCAGACTTGTTTGAGTGTGCTGGGCAGCTACAGATGTGTGGATGATGATCATGTGGATGATGATCATGTGGATGATGATCATGTGGATGATGATCATGTGGATGATGATCATGTGGATGATGATCATGTGGATGATGATCATGTGGATGATGATCATGTGGATGATGATGATCATGCGGATGATGATCATGTGGATGATGATCATGTGGATGATGATCATGTGGATGATGATCATGTGGATGATGATCATGTGGATGATGATCATGTGGATGATGATCATGTGGATGATGATCATGTGGATGATGATCATGTGGATGATGATCATGTGGATGATGATGATCATGCGGATGATGATCATGTGGATGATGATCATGTGGATGATGATCATGTGGATGATGATCATGTGGATGATGATCATGTGGATGATGATCATGTGGATGAGGATCATCGGCGGATGAGGATCATCGGCGGATGATGATCATCGGCGGATGAGGATCATCGGCGGATGATGATCATGTGTATGATGATCATGTGGATGATGATCATGTGGATGATGATCATGTGGATGATGATCATGTGGATGATGATCATGTGGATGATGATCATGTGGATGATGATCATGTGGATGATGATCATGTGGATGATGATCATGTGGATGATGATCATGTGGATGATGATCATGCAGATGATGATCATGCGGATGATGATCATGTGGATGATGATCATGTGGATGATGATCATGTGGATGATGATCATGTGGATGATGATCATGTGGATGATGATCATGTGGATGATGATGATCATGTGGATGATGATGATCATGTGGATGATGATCATGTGGATGATGATCATGTGGATGATGATCATGTGGATGATGATCATGTGGATGATGATCATGTGGATGATGATCATGTGGATGATGATCATGTGGATGAGGATCATGTGGATGATGATCATGTGGATGATGATCATGTGGATGATGATCATGTGGATGATTGATGATCATCGGTGGATGATGATCATGTGGATGATGATCATGTGGATGATGATCATGTGGATGATGATCATGTGGATGATGATCATGTGGATGATGATCATCAGCGGATGATGATCATCGGCGGATGATGATCATGTGGATGATGATCATGTGGATGATGATCATGTGTATGATGATCATGTGGATGATGATCATGTGGATGATGATCATGTGGATGATTGATGATCATCGGTGGATGATGATCATGTGGATGATGATCATGTGGATGATGATCATGTGGATGATGATCATGTGGACTGATGATGAGAAATGCAGTCGCATCCATGGGCAAATCGTATCTTCATGCAGACTTTGTATTGTATTACTAACTAATTTTCATAATCACCTCTTCACCTGTTTTGTTAATGAGCTTTCATTATTTAATGTTTTGTTGGTGAATTTTTAAATTTATTATTCGAATAAATAAATAGACGGTAGAGGGACAAGGGAAGTTTCTGGAGCCAGACCTGCTATCTATAATTATATGCACGCATGCATGTACTTATGCATGTACACATGTATATATTTGCATGTATGTGTGTATGTGTATTCATGCATGCTTGCAAGCACTGTCATGGCCGCTCTTGTGCATTCCATATTGCTGCCCCGGAGGAATGGAGCGAACTATCAAATGTTTATCCGATGCTCAAACTTTATCTCGATCTAGATGGTCTTAGATGGTCTTAGATGATCTTAGATGGTCCTAGATGATCTTAGATGGTCTTAGATGATCTTAGATGGTCTTAGATGATCTTAGATGATCTTCGATGATCTTAGATGATCTTCGATGATCTTAGATGGTCTTATATTATCTTAGATGGTCTTAGATGATCTCCGATGATCTTAGATGATCTTCGATGATCTTAGATGGTCTTATATTATCTTAGATGGTCTTAGATGGTCTTCGATGATCTTAGATGGTCTTAGATGATCTTAGATCAGAGGTGCACAACCCGCGGCCCGCGGGCCGCATGCGGCCCCCGGACTCGTCCTGTGCGGCCCTCGGTCCAATTTTAAACGACAAAGAAAAGTGGCCCGTGATCAGAAAATTATCTTAAGAATTCACTGTATACTATTTACAACATGTCAACACAAACAATCACAGCTTCAATCTTGTCTGTTTCAAAGATCTTTGGTATTTATAACCAGCTCTGGACCGAGATGCACAAGAGGGTATAACTCATACTCTTTGCTTAAATGTGGCCTATGCGTGAGTAGTGGGTAATTTCCGTATGCATGGCTTGTGATTAGCGAATTACGATAGGTATAACGCTATTCGAACTCGGAGGCAGGTATAAGCCCGCTACTCCGAAGGTCAACAATAGACAGCCGACTTTGCTGGACCACGTGAACAATAGACGGCCGTTGAGATTTCCCTGTGGACTGTCTATAGGTCTTGATCTGTTCACCCCACGCTGGCAACGACCGCATATAAATATTTTTCACGCATGTGCGCTCAGCTCTAACCTATTGATTTGGGGTGGGGGAGAGCAAGCGTCATGCATCGTCGGGTGCAAGGAATGTGTAGATTAGTTATTCTCTTCCTATTCTATCTTCATGCTTAGCGCTAAATTCCAACGACAACGTCTGAGGTAGCAATGTCAGGAGGAAGGTCTACCTATAACGTAGCCTATACCTTCCGTTGTGCATCTCGGCCCAGGGTGTTACCTATCTGCCAGAGAGTAGCCCCCTCCTGTTTAAAGATGTTACAGATAGCTAGAACCAGTCTGCGACCCCACAACCGGCTGACCTGCGTGAACTGAACTCCCTGAAGTCTCCTGTGCAGCTTAACTGGTTCGTGGGCCAATCTCAAACAGGTCGGCCTAAGGCCCCGAGGTGTTCCTCATACATGTAGATTAGAGTGCGCACGTGACAGATCCCAATCACTCCCTAATGAGTATTGGAATTTCCCTTCCACAATTTATCCTAGCATTCTTTCTTTGTTGTCAGAACTCTTCGGTGCAACAGTTTTGAATGTAATCAATTGACTTAGGCTACTTTTATACACAGCTAATTAGTCTAGTTACAATGCACAAAACTACTAGTAAAAAGCGCAAAATTGAAGACGAAAATCGCAAGTTTCAAGAGGAATGGATATTTGAATACTTCAAGGACAATGTTAACACCAAGTTGGTGTCAACACATTCAATCACAGCCATCTCATTAGCTGTGTAGCATGAATGTGAACTGCATGTGAAGGATTAATTAAATGGAAGTCGAGTTTCAATAATTCTGCTTGATTCTTCAATGTTGTTTTCATTTACCCAAATCGCTGTTTCACTTTTGTGAGGTAGGTCTATGATATTCTATAGTACTTTATACTTAAAATGCACTTTAAGTCTCCAGACACATTTCACACAAACTCAAATTCAGTGCATTATATGTGCGGCCCTCGTCTTCTTTTCTAAAATGCAGTCTGGCTCTTGGTCCAAAAAGGTTGTGCACCCCTGTCTTAGATGGTCTTAGATGGTCTCAGATGATCTTAGATGATCTTAGATGATCTTAGATGATCTTAGATGGTCTTAGATCTTTCTTTAAGAAATGCATCGAAACTCACGACTTCTCATTTGCTTCAAACATCTGGTTATCTAAATCTACACAGCAGCTGGACTGTGCTGTAGCAGTCATGTCAATCCAAAGTAGTGGTTAGACTTTGATAAATGATTTACTACGGTTTTTGACATGAGTTGGATGATATTTGTTTTATGCATAATTTTGCTGAAGTTGATTTTCAACTATAAAGACTTTATCTGGAATGTTTCAGATGTCGATGAGTGTGAAAATGACAATGGACATTGTGAACAGCTTTGTATCAACTCAGTTGGATCATATCAGTGTGCTTGTGAAGCTGGATTTACGCTCGATGAAGATGACGGAAACAGATGTAGATGCAGTAAGCACAACTTCTTCTTTTCAATGCAATGTTCTATTTTATCAGGTGTTAAACCTTGAATGACCTGCATTTTTTTATATGGAATTAGTTACAGTATCCAATTCATGACTGTCATCATCGTCGTCGTCATCATCATCATCTCTTATTAATCTGCACTTTTCTGCAGTCAAGAGTGATGCAACTTGTTGCAAGCCCTGCTGTGTCTGTGCAGTTGAACGAAATACAAAGGACGGACTGAACGTCTTCAAAGGAACTCGAGTCCTGTTTAATTTATATATTATATGAGCACAAGCCAGTCTGGTAGAAAAATAAACCATACTATTCGAGGTTTACCACACTATCAGTTTCTTAGTGAATAGACTTGGATTAAACGAGCCTTAAAAGAGTTGTTTCTAAAAGTTTCAAAAGAAGTTTTGTATTCAGGATTGGTTAATGCCAGTGAATGACAACTACTGGCAAAGAAGTCATGAGGTTGCTATGGCGATCGCATAATAAATAATTACCCGTTGTATTAATCATCATTTTGTTACTTAGATTGTATGCTCCAAACAGCAGTCAATTAATCTTCCAGGTTTTTCTTAATATCATGTGTTTGCATTAAGAAAATGTTTCTGTCAGGTACTTTAATTTATATATATATATAATATATATATATATATTTAATTCAGTTTTTGATTCATTTCTTATACATAAAAACAATCTAGCTTTCTTTGGTTTATGGCAGGGGTGCACAACCTTTTTGGACCAAGAGCCAGACTGCATTTTAGAAAAGAAGACGAGGGCCGCACATATAATGCACTGAATTTGAGTTTGTGTGAAATGTGTCTGGAGACTTAAAGTGCATTTTAAGTATAAAGTACTATAGAATATCATAGACCTACCTCACAAAAGTGAAACAGCGATTTGGGTAAATGAAAACAACATTGAAGAATCAAGCAGAATTATTGAAACTCGACTTCCATTTAATTAATCCTTCACATGCAGTTCACATTCATGCTACACAGCTAATGAGATGGCTGTGATTGAATGTGTTGACACCAACTTGGTGTTAACATTGTCCTTGAAGTATTCAAATATCCATTCCTCTTGAAACTTGCGATTTTCGTCTTCAATTTTGCGCTTTTTACTAGTAGTTTTGTGCATTGTAACTAGACTAATTAGCTGTGTATAAAAGTAGCCTAAGTCAATTGATTACATTCAAAACTGTTGCACCGAAGAGTTCTGACAACAAAGAAAGAATGCTAGGATAAATTGTGGAAGGGAAATTCCAATACTCATTAGGGAGTGATTGGGATCTGTCACGTGCGCACTCTAATCTACATGTATGAGGAACACCTCGGGGCCTTAGGCCGACCTGTTTGAGATTGGCCCATGAACCAGTTAAGCTGCACAGGAGACTTCACGGAGTTCAGTTCACGCAGGTCAGCCGGTTGTGGGGTCGCAGACTGGTTCTAGCTATCTGTAACATCTTTAAACAGGAGGGGGCTACTCTCTGGCAGATAGGTAACACCCTGGGCCGAGATGCACAACGGAAGGTATAGGCTACGTTATAGGTAGACCTTCCTCCTGACATTGCTACCTCAGACGTTGTCGTTGGAATTTAGCGCTAAGCATGAAGATAGAATAGGAAGAGAATAACTAATCTACACATTCCTTGCACCCGACGATGCATGACGCTTGCTCTCCCCCACCCCAAATCAATAGGTTAGAGCTGAGCGCACATGCGTGAAAAATATTTATATGCGGTCGTTGCCAGCGTGGGGTGAACAGATCAAGACCTATAGACAGTCCACAGGGAAATCTCAACGGCCGTCTATTGTTCACGTGGTCCAGCAAAGTCGGCTGTCTATTGTTGACCTTCGGAGTAGCGGGCTTATACCTGCCTCCGAGTTCGAATAGCGTTATACCTATCGTAATTCGCTAATCACAAGCCATGCATACGGAAATTACCCACTACTCACGCATAGGCCACATTTACGCAAAGAGTATGAGTTATACCCTCTTGTGCATCTCGGTCCAGAGCTGGTTATAAATACCAAAGATCTTTGAAACAGACAAGATTGAAGCTGTGATTGTTTGTGTTGACATGTTGTAAATAGTATACAGTGAATTCTTAAGATAATTTTCTGATCACGGGCCACTTTTCTTTGTCGTTTAAAATTGGACCGAGGGCCGCACAGGACGAGTCCGGGGGCCGCATGCGGCCCGCGGGCCGCGGGTTGTGCACCTCTGGTTTATGGGGATCTTCTAAGATTTTAAAGTATAATTTGATTTTCTTTAAGTAGACTTGAGCATGGATCTGTGGCTTGCATTTCAGCTAGCTTTGTACAACTGAATGCATTTATTAAATCAGTGTTTTTTTCAAGTCTTGTCTGCGATGAAATGCAGAAATGATTGATTGGCAAAGTACCAGAGTTTCTTTGCATGACCTGTAATTGACACCTATTACCTGTAACTGACACCCATTACCTGCAAATGACACCTATTACCTGTAACTGACATCTATTACTTATAACTGACACCTATTACCTACTTGTAACTGACCTCCAGTGTAATTGATTGAATCATGGATGATCTGTGCGTTAGAGATGAGAATAATAATTCGTAAACGAATGAAAAGTGTTTTTGTCTAACGTTGTGTTGTCGTCGTCATCAGGCGATGATGATATTCAGGAGTTGATTGGAATCATTCGATATGAGACAACGATTCATCCGATCGTTCCCATCGTCGATGACTTTCTGATTGGTCGCGATGAAATCCAAGAACCAGCAGCAGTCATTGGTTAGCATCTTCTTACATCTTCTTCCGCTCTTTTCATTTTCATATTAAAACTTTTTTGCCACAAATGTTTGTTTACTTACATTGATCAGTCACCTGTTGTGCTTTCGCCCAAAGTCTAATGACCCGGTGAAGACATTTGAGTACAACTCAGTACATAATTGAGTTTGATTCACAGAGAGTTTCTTGACATGCAGTAGAAAAAATACTGTCATTTATGTTTTCGTATGTAAGTCTATATTGCTTTTTAATGTACCAGTAGATACCATTGTTTGGCTTCACCATCAGCATGTGGAATCATACTCTTTTCCTATAGTGAAGGATGATGACGATAATATTACATTGGCTTGAATTGACTGGATGACATTTTAAAATAGTTTTGGACGTGGACTCAAATGAATAATTCAGTTCACTGAATATTTGTTTAAATTTTTTTAAAGTATTATAATATTATAAGCTTTGCTGTAAGAAATGCAAATATTCATCCTTAAGTAAATCTGATGCATTTTCTGTCAATTCAATAGGTCGTCATTGCTTGACTGCATTATTATCACTTTAGTCAAATGTGCAACAACTAATCAGTTGTTGTTGTTGTTGTTGTTGTTAATGACAGTTTTGAATGAATTGCTTGAGCCAGCCAACGTTTTGGCAGATTGTGTTATTTTAACTGAATGAGGAAATGATTTGATTTGATTATTTCAGGAGTGACAATTGTCCATTCAAGTAAGTCAACATTTTCTGCAACAATCATTTACTTTATATCTTCCATGATCAATGATCAATGATCATGAGGACACTTCAAGACTGTCTATGTCCTTCCACTGATAAAGGAGTGCCACTGTGTTCTGCTTTGGCCAACCTCTCTGCTTTCAACATCTGTGGCCTGCAATGCAATGACTTTATGGTCAATAGTTTCGTATGATCTGTTTCGCAGTCCGTTCTGAACCTCATTGGGTGCTGAGTTTTGAAGATCAGCTTTTCAAAGTGAATCATTTCCAGTGGCTGCAAACATAATAATTATTAGTGAATTTGGTTAACTGTGGCATAAGGCAGAACTTTGCTCATTGTAAATCGCCATGATTGTTTCGATATCAACGTGGTCGTGGCATGGGTCATGTTTGGTGTGCTGCCTTCGCTCAGAGCTGGCTGGACATTTGCTGCGATAGGTTTCTCTACATGAATACAATGGTTGTGGTGTCCAATTTAGAAGAATTTAATAATTACAATTGCATTTCAGAGATATCTGTGAATAATAATAATAATCCACAGAATGAAATTTTATGCAAATGGTTGATGGATCTTGTGATTGATGCATGGTTGTAGGATGCGTGCGAGGGACATTTGGTTCGAACTGTGAGTTGACGTGTTCTTCATGTGCCAACGCAGCCAGGTGTAACGTGAAGCAGGATGGATGTGACTGTGAGCGTGGCTGGATGGGATTGCAGTGCAATGACACGTGTCCTCAGGTAGATCATCTTTTACGCTTGTCATCATCAAACCATCGAGTCATGTAAAAAACAAGATGGCTTCTCAAAGAGGGAAAAGCATAATTGCAGCGTCGTAATTGCTCTGTGTTTGAAGAGTAAAACCATTCAAATAGATTTCAAAGATATTCACAGATGATATTCCTTGGATTTCATGTCACTTTTGCATTTTTCCGTCACATAACTAACACGTTGCATTTTTTTGTTCGACTGAAGTTAGTCATTGTAGCCATAACACTACATGTATGTTGATTGGTTGAAGTTAGTCGTTGTAGCCATAACACTACATGTATGTTGATTGGTTGAAGTTAGTCGTTGTAGTCATAACACTACATGTATGTTGATTGGTTGAAGTTAGTCGTTGTAGCCATAACACTACATGTATGTTGATTGGTTGAAGTTAGTCGTTGTAGCCATAACACTACATGTATGTTGATTGGTTGAAGTTAGTCGTTGTAGCCATAACACTACATGTATGTTGATTGGTTGAAGTTAGTCATTGTAGCCATAACACTACATGTATGTTGATTGGTTGAAGTTAGTCGTTGTAGTCATAACACTACATGTATGTTGATTGGTTGAAGTTAGTCGTTGTAGCCATAACACTACATGTATGTTGATTGGTTGAAGTTAGTCGTTGTAGCCATAACACTACATGTATGTTGATTGGTTGAAGTTAGTTGTTGTAGCCATAACACTACATGTATGTTGATTGGTTGAAGTTAGTCGTTGTAGCCATAACACTACATGTATGTTGATTGGTTGAAGTTAGTCATTGTAGCCATAACACTACATGTATGTTGATTGGTTGATTTGTGTTGTGTAGGGGTCATATGGCGTCGGATGTAACAGCATCTGCTCCTGTCTCAATGGTGGTTCGTGTGATCATGTGACTGGAGTGTGTCTATGTCCTCCTGGAATAGCTGGAGACAACTGTGAAGATGGATGCGCTCCAGGTTTTCAATATTCATCCCAATCCATCAATGCTGCCTCTTTACTTCACTTCTTTTCAGCATTGCTAGCAATTGACGTTAGTCACTTAATAGTTGGTTGAAGACAGTTCGAATGCAATGATTCAGTTGGTGACGGCGATCAGCGCATATAAACATGCCGTGCCTATAAACAAAGGCGTACCAACACTGCACTGGATAGGCAATATGAATGAGGACGGAACATCACATGGACTGACACTGGACATGATATACAGGGTGGGCCAGCATAAATGAACCAACTTTGCATGCTTATAACTCCACCAATTTGTGGAATTTATTTGTACTTTATGCGTCAAATGAAAGGTATCTCACTCTAGTATTTCCTCTGAAAAGGTCGAATCGATACCGGTTCAAGTTTTAATTATATTCCCGGAACAGCGCTACCTACCATATTTCAGTGTCATTTTTGACGTAATATGGCGACGTTGTCAGACGATGATCGTGTTTTGATCCTAATTTTGCGAACTGACAAGGGATTTAATTCGTTTGAAATGATTAACAAGTTTTCGAACACAGGATGGAATAAAAAAAATGCCTTGAATCATTTGCTACGGAAAATTGATAAAACAGAACTTTCTAGACACTCGTAAATCATGGGAATCGGTGCGCACGGCGCGCACATCCGCTATTATTGCTCGTGTGTCTGAATAAATTTGCATTCAAGACAATGACCCGGGCAGACCAAACTTGAACTTCCCGGGAAATTATTTGCTAAACAGATAGTCCTAGAGACACCGTGTAACGTATTGGAAAGAACTGATCTAAAGTTATTTGTCGACGTGAAGTCCACCAGCTCTCCAACACTGACGCAAAGAAACGGCTGGAGTGCTACCAGCTGTTTTTTGGCTGAAAAAAGCAGCGCGTGGTAGCGCGCACGGCTGTTGATAAAATTGAAAGGACATGGTTTAGCGATGAGAAGATATTCATGGTAGAGATTCCTACACCTAAAATGATTGTGTATGTGCGCCTGTTAGCAAAAAACCATTTGTGAATATCCCTGCGAAACGGTGCCATTTTACGTCAAAAATGGCAACGAAATATGGTAGCTAGCGCTGTTCCGGGCGTATAATTAAAACTTGAACTAGTATCGATTCGACCTTCTCAGAGGAAATACTAGAGTGAAATACCTTTAATATGACGCATAAAGTACAAATAAATTCCAAAAACTGCCGGAGCTATAAGCATGCAAAGTTGGTTCATTTATGCTGGCCCACCCTGTATGATATGATAGAGAACAATGGCAATCATTTATTTGTACCCATCGTCATTAAATGTCTGACTTCAGGGACTGATGATGAAAAATAATTTATTCATTGACTCTTTATTGCACCCATCATGTTTTGCAGACTACATTGATAATAAATTGGCATATTTCTTGAAAAATAAACATCTAGAAAGTGTGTGAGCCTGAAACAGTAAGATGGTATGGATAGATCCAAGAAGACAAATAAGATGCATGAGGCTGGATACTAATAGCAACGATGTATCCATTAAATAAGTTAATTAGGGTGGTTATAATATTTTTGTTCAAGCAGAAGAGGAAGATAAATCTTTGGATATTTATTTAGACAAAACGATGGTTTAAACAGATTTTTAAAAAGTCTGCGCTATTCCTGACTGTGATGCAGAACTTTCTGTGCAAAATATAGGTAGTGACCTAATGCAGTTCTGATGTGTCCGACTGGAGATTTTTCCTACAGTATCATAATTTATTTAGATCTGGATGACTGTTGTAAATGTATTTGTAATAGTAATCACAGATTTATATAGCACCTGCTCAAATGCTCAAGAGTAACATGTTAGAGGTACTTTGAACAAATGCTCAAGAGTAACATGTTAGAGGTACTTTGAACTTAATGACAGCAGTCCAAGAATGATGAGAATGTTTTTAAAGCCGTTGCAGTATAATAGAGATGCAGAAAGTCCAAGGCACTTGTGTGATATGATACTAGTCAGAGTCTGAATCTAGAAAGTTGTAAGAACTGCGGCAAAGCATCTGTGATGCATCATGGGAGTTTTGGCTGGAGGTGTAACCAGGCACGTTGTGCAGCAGAGAAAATAAATACATGACGAGCAATGGACGAGAGGAACACACAGTAACACGGCCTCTCTGAGATAAGATGATGATGATGGCTCTCAAGGCAATTATGCACAAGCAGTGAGGAGATCTTAAACTCAGTCTGCATCAGTCGTGAGTGCAGTTCCATCCTCAGCCTAAGGCTGGATGTTATTCCCAAACCTAAATCTCTGCTCGTTTTGTAGGCACTACATAAGTGCTTATTGCACTGAATCACTTCAGTCGATGTACAATTAGCCCTGCTCACAAATTGCATTTCCATTACGAACACTAGTGTGTATGAGCAAATGTGGGTGGGATGTCGCAACATGAGTTATAAGCATAGTTGTAAAAAACTTTTTTCCCGTTTTTTTATTCTCTCTCAAAAAACGTTGTTTTTTACGTTTTGTTTCCATCCTTTTTATGGTTTTTTACGTAACTATATTTACTTATTTGTTGTCTATAATTATTTTCCTTCATTTAATTTTTGTCTGATATTCCATAAGTTTTCACCGTACTCTCAAACATTCAGCTAACTATAGTGTCATTATGTAATTGTTTAAGTCATCATTTAAGAAATACATATTTGCACATTAAGATAAACTTGCATAAGGAAGTTTTTTGAGTTTAAAATAAAGTTTCACATGTACCAAAGGCAAATTATTTTTCGTTTCGTTTTTTTTAATCGGTTTTTGTGGTTTTTTATTATTTTGAAAAAACGTCGTTTTTTGACGTTTTTTTATTTTATTTTAATCGTTTTTTACATCTATGGTTATAAGTGAGTGATGTATTGTTTGAATCTAACGCACATGATTATATGATGTGGTGCTTATCATGTGAACTGTGAACACTGAATCACAATATAGACTTTTGATGACATGTGATGAAAGCACGTTTGCACATGCTCTGGGGTCAGTTTCTGATCCAAATTATGATCAGTGGGTGATTGAAATTGTGTTATTTTGTGTGTGTGTAATTCTTTTCTAGGATTCTTTGGATCTGATTGTGAGAAACGTTGTCCTCGGTTCTGTGCCAGTGGTTACTGCAATCGTATATTCGGCTACTGTGAATGTCTGCCTGGCTTGTTTGGTCCTGCCTGCAACCAGCCGTGTCCTGCCAACACGTGGGGACCAAACTGCATCAAACAGTGTCAATGCTCTCCAGAATTCTCCTCTGGCTGTGATCCAGCTGTATGCACTTCTATTCATTCTCGTCCATTATTTTACCAACGCTTTAACAAGCTCTTTCCTCTCGTAAACTAGTTATGCAAATGATGTTTCTGTATAGTCTCTTTAATTAAAACGTCCAGAATGTTGTGAGCTGTTTCTTCTCTGTGTGTGCAGCTCATCAGAAAGGAGGCAAAGTCTCTTGTCTCGATTAAAAGTGTTGTTTGGATTATGTTGAACTACAGACAGCTATTCAGAATTGCAGATGTCAACTTTAATAGGGATGACCCTTTAATTTCTTTGTCAGTTTATGTCAGCAGTGGATGTATGAATCTTTTAGTCATTTATTTTTCTGATTTACCCAAATCATGTATTTTACGGTTGAAAAAACTTTCAAACCAGAATTAAATAAGCAGGTTACAGAAAAATGAAGTGACCTTGATATTTGATGCAGAACAGTTGAAGGGCATTTGTTGACTTTTCCATGTTCTTTACATCACAGGAAATGTTTACATTCAAACGTGACAGCAGCTCAACCTCAGATGATGAATGAATGCTTTATGTCTTCTGTTTCAGAGCGGTCAATGCTTATGTAGATCTGGCTACAGAGGCAGCAACTGCTCTGAGATCTGTGCTCCTGGCTACTTTGGTGTCCGTTGCAGCCAGACATGTGAGTGTCTGCCTGGAAGTTCATGTGACTCTGTGTCCGGAGTTTGTCTCAATGACTGTCCCAATGGTTGGATGGGAAGTTCATGTGATCAATGTAAGTAGCAATCATTTGGTTTCATTTCATGGTTGAAGCCTTGATGCAAATGATTGTGAATGGCCATGATTTGATCACGTTGTTTTGCGATCATTTGATAAATATGTATTTTCATAGCAATTTAGAGATGCATTAGAAGTAGCAAGGTGCTTATGAGTAATTTGAAATATGCGGTTGGTAAAAGTTAAGATGCGTAGCTTATAACATATGCTGTGATTCATTGATCGTGTTTTGTTAAATGATGAACGATGGTTTGAGTTGGTGGCTTCATATCTTCATATCACTTCATATCATTTTATATCTTCATATCACTTCATATCACTTCATATCTTCATATCACTTCATATTATTTTATATCTTCATATCACTTCATATCATTTCATATCTTCATATCACTTCATATCACTTCATATCACTTCAAATCACTTCAAATCACTTCATATCACTTCATATCACTTCATATCACTTCATATCATTTTATATCTTCATATCTTCATATCACTTCATATCACTTCATATCACTTCATATCATTTTATGTCTTCATATCTTCATATCACTTCATATCATTTCATATCTTCATATCGCTTCATATCTTCATATCGCTTCATATCACTTTATATCTTCATATCACTTCATATCACTTCATATCATTTTATATCTTCATATCACTTCATATCACTTCATATCACTTCATATCATTTCATATCTTCATATCGCTTCATATCGCTTCATATCTTCATATCGCTTCATATCACTTTATATCTTCATATCACTTCATATCACTTTATATCTTCATATCACTTCATATCACTTCATATCATTTTATATCTTCATATCACTTCATATCACTTCATATCTTCATATCACTTCATATCACTTCATATCACTTCAAATCACTTCAAATCACTTCAAATCACTTCATATCACTTCATATCACTTCATATCACTTCATATCATTTTATATCTTCATATCTTCATATCACTTCATATCACTTCATATCTTCTCTGAACTGTCATGGTCTTAAGAAGAGTGAGAGATGCAGGTCTATTATGCTGAACTGTTGCATTTAATTTTCGTAATGATTTGGTATTTAATGTCAGCCTGTCCGTTTGGATATTTTGGCAAGAACTGTCTGTCCGTGTGTCCATGTGGAGGAGGTCGTTGTCATCCAGAGACCGGACTCTGTCTCTGTCCACCTGGAAAGACTGGAGCCACATGTCATCAAGGTTTCCTCATCATCTTCTCAGTCCTTCATTCTTAACGATTTTACCCACGTAATGCCTCTGCAGTCGATCCTAAATGCTGCACTTCATATCTCTGGACTGTCATGGTCTTAAGAAGAGTGAGAGTTCAATTGCGTGCCTGCCATGCTACACACATAGCGAATTTCATTGGTGTGTTTGTGTGTGTGTGTGTGTGTGTGTGTGTGTGTGTGTGTGTGTGTGTTTGTGTGTGTTTCTGGCAGATTCACATGAAGAGTACCTCTGCTGGGAAAGAACAGAAATTCAGAATTACATTAATTCATTCATTTCATTTCAGAGATTTATATGGCGCTTCTTCAAGAGCATCTACTCAGAAGCGCTCCCGACCCAACCACGACTAAAGAGAAGAGTCTTAAGAGCAGAGTAGAATACAGTCTGAAAGGCTCTAGGCATTATACGTAGTTCCACATGAAGCCCATTCCAGGTTGCAGGGCCAACAACAGAAAAGGCACGGTGCTGCATAATAGAAGTGTGCGACCTAGGAACAAGAAGCTCAGCGTGTTTAGAAGAGCGGAGAGAGCCACAACGCTGGACGTTTAGGGTGGAGCAACAGAGCTCCTGCAAATTAGACAGGGGCCACACCCACGAGATATTGCCAAACCAAAGAAGATATCCGTTAAGTGATTCAGGGTGCATTGAAACAATTGTTTATTTTGTCATTGTTATTGTTGCTTGTTATTGTTGCTTGTTATTGTTGCTATGGTGATAATAATTTCTTACTTCTGTTGACTATAGATTGTCCATCTGGTCATTGGGGAATTGGTTGCCAGAATACTTGCGAGTGTCAACCTTTTAACGAATGTGATTCTCAAACTGGAGATTGCAGTTGTCCACCGGGATTGATTGGTTCGGAATGCAAGACACGTAAGTTTACCACAAGGTCATCGGTTTAATTAAATGCGTGAATTTGATGCCAGTGAGAGTTGAACTGAGTTTTGGTTCCTCTTACCATGGCACGAATACCTGTAAGGAATAACCTGTGAAAATATGCAATGTAAATCTCTCCACATTGCATTATTTTGTCCCCCTTGCCTTCGCGACCATGAGACAGATAAATAGTGAAGACCAGATCTTTTTTGCCGATATAGGACAAAAACTCAGCATGATCATGGGGACCCATGAGAAATTTGTTTTCTTTTTCAATGTATCTCAATGATACAACATTTCAACGCGATAATAATAATTTGCATGCAGGTAGAAGAAAAGAATTGAGGCTGCGAAGTGGTGATTGTAAAATCTTTGAGCAATTGTTGCTAAGTCATTTGTGCAGTTTGTTGATGTTGTTTGTTTGTTTGATAGGTGAATGTTTGTTGTTTGTTTATCTTGTAGCCTGTCCAGTCGGTCGCTATGGCCACCAGTGTACATCCATCTGCAGTTGTTTGAATGATGGTCAGTGCGACTCGGTCAGTGGCAAGTGCTTCTGTAGAGCCGGGTGGATGGGTCAGCGCTGTGACCAACGTAAGCTGCAATCGTTCACTTCACACTGCATTCATTTTACTCTTCAACACATCTGAAAAGTTCATCATGCTATTGACTAAAATCTTGTCTAGTAAGAGCAGACTTTTATTGTGGCCTTCAACTGTTTGTTTGACTTATGAAAAGACTAGCCATGCTTAATGTCTGGCTTTTGGTCACATAGCATCAGAGCTGAGTGAATGTACTGTGAATGGTATTTTGCTGCCTGTCTAAAGTTCATCAAAGATGTGCTGCTGTTCAAATGTTCAAGGACCAGCAATGCATGACAAACATTAGAACCACCTGACATGGGCGGAGTTTATCAGGGGCTAGGGGCTAAGCCCCCAAGAAGACCCCGGGAAAAAAATTTGAGGGAAATTTTGTTATATGTATTTTTTTGAGATTTGAAGCTGAACAACTAAAAAAATAAAAAAGGTCATCAGCTTTTTTGGCCGGGAAATGGTGCATATTTTCTGAGATTTCAAACTGAAGGACTAAAAAAAGTCGTCATCTTTTTGAGTGGCACTGCTCTTTTGAATTTTTGGACCAAGTCTCCGTGTCCCGAAACTCAACTTATTTTTATTGCCTCCGAGAACTGAAACCAAACGTCACCCAACATCGCCCATGCCACCTGACGTCATAATTTTATAATTACCAAATGCTTTCTTTATGTTGTCTGAATCAAGTATAATATGGAATAATGAAGACTCCTGTAGCATTAAGACTTAAAAGATCGATATGTAACCATAGGATGGAAGTTGGAAATTCATATATCTAATGT
This sequence comes from Lumbricus rubellus, assembly GCA_945859605.1. Lineage (NCBI taxonomy): Eukaryota > Metazoa > Annelida > Clitellata > Crassiclitellata > Lumbricidae > Lumbricus > Lumbricus rubellus. The sequence continues at coordinate 7,085,272 of OX243819.1, forward strand.
TCCACAATGCTGCACAAATAGAGCGTGCATACCAGTTCAGACGTTTGAAGACATTTTTTGTGCTTTTGTTGACTGATGTTGCTCATGGTTTGTGTGTGGGTATACAAATATACACACGTGTCTCATGATGTGTGGTCTCTCTATACCACACCTCTTCATATATTTTTAGCTAATTATTTTTGTAGGGTATGTGCATCCATTAAACTGCTATACACCGTGGTTCAACAAAAACTAAGCCAAATTGTTTTTCGTATATCTCTGATGCCTGATAACATATCACGCTAAAATTTTCCAAATATTTAGAGAAGTGGACCAAGAATATGATTCCAAAATTTCAAGAGATAAAATTGAACGGATAAAAAGATATCAATCTTTCAACTTCATATGCCAAAATTGCAGTTTACAAGCAATTTTCTGACAGATTCAGAAAAAGTAAGCCAAACTGTTTTTTTTATATCTCCAATACCTGATAATTCATCATGCCAAAATTTTCCAAATATTTAGAGGATTGAACAGAGAATAGGATTCTAAAATATCATGTCATACATTTGAACTGATAGAAAGATATGAATATTTAAACTTCATCTCCAGAAATTTCTGTTTTCAGCAAGTCTGTTATGGTGTTCGTTGCAGTTTCGATGCTTGATAGTTCCCAATTTTGGTCTTCAGGGATCATGGAGTAAAATTAACGGAGTATATTATCGCAATGTTCTGCTTTCACAACATCTTCCACCTGTTATCAGAAATCTATAGCCCCAGAAGGCTGTTTTCTTTTTCAACAGAACAGCGCCAGCCCACAGAGCCAAGGAAACCATCAAAATGCTGACAAGAGAGACGCCAGACTTCATTTCTCCCACGTTATGGCCTCCGAACAGCCCATATTTGAATCCTGTCGACTATAAAGTGTAAGGTGTGATGCAAGACTGAGTCTACCAGACAACAATCCATGATATAAGCGATCTGAAGCAACCAACGCTTGTTGGAAGTGTGGGAAGGCTTGGACCAGAGGATAATTGACGATGCTGTTGCGTAATGCATGGCGCCAGCGCTTCCAAGGCTTGCGTGCAAGCAGGAGGACATTTTGAGCATCTTAATTAATTAAATAATAAAACCATACTGTTGGATTCATATTGTTAGTTCAATTCTGTACATATCTGGAAAATTTTAGAATGATTAATCATCAGGCATTAGAGATATAAAAAAAACATGTTGACATATTTCATTGAATATAGCAGAAAATTGCTTGTAAACTGAAATTTCGTCATATGAAGTTGAAAGATTCATATCTTTTTATCTATTCAACTTTGTCTCATGACATTTTGGAATCATATTCTTGGTCCACTTCTCTAAATATTTGGAAAATATTAGCTTGATATGTCATCAGGTATTAGAGATATATACAAAACAATTTGGCTTAGTTTTTTTTGAACCACGGTGTAGTTTGGTATTTGATCTTTCTAAAGACTGACAATTCACATAGCGATTGGCGATCTATAATGCTTCAGTGCTCTGCGTGTTTATCTGTTTCTGTCATCAGCGTGTCCACCGGGCAGACATGGTGTGCACTGTGACGTACAGTGTACGTGTGAGAACAGCGGCGAGTGTGACTCGGTGACTGGTGCGTGTCTCTGCGCGGCTGGATGGACTGGACGAGGATGCAGGGATAGTAAGAACACATCGTCGACCGTCTGCTCTCTATTTATATTTATATATATATATATTTTATATATAATTTATATATATATATATATACATAAGATAGGTCTCTTCACCTATCCCTTTCAGCGCTTCACCTTTCCATTGCTCGCTAAGAACTGTCTTCTTCCAGATCGCGGTTCCCACACTCAACATAAAAGCAGACTGCTCCAGATTGTGGCTTTTGGTTTTACTTAGCAGCAAAATTCAACTCATGCCTATTTATCCACAAATGAGTGTAATAATAATAATAATAATAATAATAATAATAAAAATAATATGCCCCTAATTTATTAAACCTGTAATTGACATGGATGAGGGTGGTTGGTCTCACTGAAATTGACACAGCTTTCATTCTGTTTGGAATGTTTGTTGAAAAGAATAAATAATAATAATAATATTACCGTATAATAATAATAATAATAATAATAATAATAATAATAATAATAATAATGATGATGACAACTTCTATGGTGCTGTGACACAGTGCATGCTGTTACAAGGACGTCTGAAGTGTAACTCTGCTTTAAGAAAAAACTCTTCAAAGGTTTTGTCAACCTCACATTGCAAAGCAATGATAATAATTGAACAGAACAGTTTCAAGCATTTTTGGAGGCAGTTCATGATGTACGTTACTATGTAACCCATTTGAGAATGATGTACAAACTATAGCAAAGCTTCAGCACCAGACTGTGGAAGATTGGACCAATGGAACAACTCGGTTTTTTTAAGTAAAGCAAAGGGATTTGTCAAACACTCACAGCACCGTTGAGATAAGATGGGATGCTGTTTGCCACAGTTTGTTTTGCTTCTGTGTTGATTATTATTATTGTTGATGTGTTAAATGGCTTTTTGTAATTGTAGAATGTCCGAGTGGCTTGTATGGTGTTGGATGTGAGAGCGAGTGCGTGTGTGCAAATGCAGCCATCTGTGACCATGTCAGTGGAGCATGTCTCTGTGCTCCTGGTTGGATAGGAATCGTCTGTGATAAGCCTTGTCCTCATGGATTTTTTGGACAAGACTGCCAACTCAAGTGTGAATGTGAGAACAAAGGACGCTGCAGTGCGGTGACTGGACGCTGTCTGGCGGTCAACTGTCCTCCAGGTCATCTGAGCAAAGATTGTAATCACACTTGCCCTACTGGGTTCTGGGGAAATACGTGTGAGAAAGTAAGTACTAGTCATAGATGTAGACTTTCCTCAATGCATAGATTATGCTTATGCATTACCATGGCTTGAAGTTTGTAGAATAAGTCAGGTAACTCATCATAGGCATGACCTATCTAAGGTTCCCCCATGAAATTGTCTACTATTATAGTATGGGTGCATTCTGCAAACTCAAAACATGGTTACACAGGACACCAAATTAATTAGATGACTTATCGAAGGCATTATAATATTTGACCTATCTAAAGTTCCCCCAATATACTGGTCGTCTATGTCAGTGGGGAGCACGGGCAAGCAGTGAGAAAAATGTGCCAACAGTGTAAAGAAGATTGCTGAATGCATTTTGTTTGTGAACTGAGCCAAACACTTGGCAGTTAGAAGACTGTAGTTATTTTTCTCGAATGTGCCAGGCATATGGATTGACCATTGTGCAGTTTCATATGAAAAATCTTTTAGTAAAAAAGCTAAATTCGCATTGATAATAATTTTAATTGGACATACTGTCACGTACAACAGCAGAGAGCCAGTCATGGGGCAACCAGAATATGCACAGCTTGCTTGCCATGCTTGCTTAGATTATTCTGCAGTGGTAGGCGGTATATACTGAACATCTGGCTTGAAGCCATTGTAGAATAGGGTCTATGCATTGAAGATAAGTTTTTCTGTCGTGAAGATTGGTTCCACGCCTTTGCATTGTACATAACATTGCTGGTTGCATGTTGAAAGTCTTCGATCAAATCATTATAATTCAATATTTCACATGGATTTATGAGGTCTATGAAATCAGTTCTGTGAACCACGTCTAATTTTTATGTTGTGAGGATCATAATAATTATTTTTATGAGGTTTGCGATGCTTGGTATTTCTTGCCAACGTAACATCTGATTACGATATGTGTTTCTAGATGTGTCATCATCATTGTGGTAGCAATCATGATGGATGTGACGTGGTCAGCGGCAAATGTCTGTGTAAGCCAGGATTCACTGGACTCAATTGCACTTCACGTTAGTTTCAATCGAGACCTTTATTAGCAATACATTCATTCACCTGTGAACGCTTCTGCTCATGTGTCTTAAGAGAGAAATTGATTACAATCAGTTAAATGGGTTGATGTCATGTACTGGTTCAATGTTGCACTCTGACAACTTAATCTAATCTAATCTGACAACTTAATCTAATCTAATCTGACAACTTAATCTAATCTAATCTGACAACTTAATCTAATCTAATCTGACAACTTAATCTAATCTAATCTGACAACTTAATCTAATCTAATCTGACAACTTAATCTAATCTAATCTGACAACTTAATCTAATCTAATCTGACAACTTAATCTAATCTAATCTGACAACTTAATCTAATCTAATCTGACAACTTAATCTAATCTAATCTGTCTTCTGTTCTCTCTCTGGACCTTGTCAATCCAAGGTTGGTTCTGTCCGTGAAACTCTGCTGAGTTTTTGTTTTGATGTGGACAAATGCAGCGTTTCCTAGAAGTGTTTGTGTATAAGGTTGAGGTACTTCAAACCAACATGACTAGATATATTTTAGACACCTTCAAATGTTGGTGTCTAGATATAGACTAAGAACAGACCCTTATAATGCTAAACAAGATGCATATCAGAAATACTAGTCATCCCAATAAATTGACCAGATGTTGAGGAAAAGATATGAACACGAAATACAATAAAGGATCAGATAATTATCAGTCAGACAAACATTCCTCATCCCATAATTATGTCTTATGCCACCATGAATTGTTCTTTCCCTATACCAAGAATGATCTGGCCTATCAGAAGAAGTGTGCTGCATGCACTTCATGTCAAGTAGCATGCTCATTTGCTCAACATGTCCACAACTGCTTTGCATACTTTCTTCTTGAGGGGAAATGTAGATCTACAAATCTCAGTTGTCTGGAAGTTCAAGTGTGAAGGCTGAGATGCTAATAGGTGTTTTCAGACTCTAGAGAAACTTCTGCAAACTGTCCACAAAGTGTCCAGGTTCTAAGTCTTGAGAGGTGAAATGACGATTTGAGTGAGGCACAGAAATGATGACGACCACCATGATGATCCATGATCAAGTGATACTTATTTCCTGTGTTATGATACTTATTTACCAGTAACCAACGAATGGATGGTTGAGCGAGTGACTGGTTGGTGGTGGTTTCGTGAACCACCACCAGTCAAACCCAGCACAGTATATCTTAACTTTACTTAGTCTGTGAACATCAATTTCAGTAGACCTCTGTTGGCAGGTGAGGGCATGTCTGGTAGATGACCACCTACAGCGTGTCATGTCAGTATGATCATACCACTTTCCATGGTTCATATATATGAACTGCTGATGTGCGTGAAAAACTGATGAAACCATTAATTGTGTTTTTCCTGTGAGAATTTCTAATGAACATTTTGGTCAATCCTGTCTTGATTAATTGTGATGTTGCGGTGTATATCGGATTTTGAATCTGTCATCATTACCTTTGTTTTAACTGTCTTCAAGTGATTCATTCAGTTAAGCTGACTTCATTGCTGCTGACCTGTATATTCAGTGAACATCATCTGCTTATGTTCCACTCTGCTTATGTTCCACTCTGCTTATGTTCCGCTCTGCTTATGTTCCGCTCTGCTTATGTTCCACTCTGCTTATGTTCCACTCTGCTTATGTTCCACTCTGCTTATGTTCCACTCTGCTTATGTTCCGCTCTGCTTATGTTCCACTCTGCTTATGTTCCGCTCTGATTATGTTCCGCTCTGATTATGTTCCGCTCTGCTTATGTTCCACTCTGCTTATGTTCCACTCTGCTTATGTTCCGCTCTGCTTATGTTCCGCTCTGCTTATGTTCCGCTCTGCTTATGTTCCACTCTGCTTATGTTCCGCTCTGCTTATGTTCCGCTCTGCTTTTGTTCCGCTCTGCTTATGTTCCACTCTGCTTATGTTCCACTCTGCTTATGTTCCGCTCTGCTTATTGCTAGAATGTCCTTCCAGTCGATTTGGTGCCAACTGTCGCCAGAGGTGCAACTGTTCAGCGCTGCACAGTCTGAAGTGCGATGGCGTCACAGGACAATGCCTTTGCAAACGAGGTTTCCATAGCAACCGATGTGAACAACGTACGTCACCATCCATTCTCATACTGTAAACAGTTTTAATCATGAATTTGTCTTATTTATGAATTGCTAATATTTTTTACATTTAGTGTGATTTACTCTTGTTGATTTTTTTCTGTCCATCATCTTCTATGTCTTGCTGCTGTCACTCTTTTCTAGCGTTCAGTTGTAGAAACGCTGTAAATTTTAGCGTTTCAGTTCAGACAATTATTGTGCGCCTGTTTTGTCATTGAAAATCTCCAGAAAGATCAGTTGGTTTCTAATGTGGGATGACAATATAACATTATTTCCATTATGAACTTGACCTCTTCATTTGACCTCATTAATAATGTTGATTCTGTTTTCAACAGCTGAGATCTGCTTTTTATTCTTCTGCTCTTTCAGCGTGTCCCTCTGGATTATTTGGCAGGAATTGTGCGGAGAAATGTCATTGTCTGAACGACGCCAGTTGTGACTACAAGACAGGACGCTGTGCATGCAAACCAGGCTGGAAAGGATTACACTGTGACAAAGGTACCAAGTCTTACCAGTGTGAAAGAGTGGTCACTAGATACTTTGATGTTTCCATCTAATGACTAATAGATAGATACACTGTTCACTCTTCTACATCTGAACAACGTATAAAACTGTACAAAGACTGCAGAAAATGTTAGGACTAACTCAATAAATACAGATTCAGACACAGAGAAATCAGACGAGGGATGGAAGAAAAAAGTCTGCAAGACACAAAATGAGTCTTTGAGCAAACAACGTTTAGGAAGAGAAGAGAGTTTCTTATCTGGAAGACAATGCAGACTGTGGAGAGAGAGAGAGAGAGTTTCATCTTCAGAGATAAGCATTGGGAAAGGACGTGCCAGAGCTTCTCATCTTCTGTGTATTCGGAATTAAACAAATCGAAGGCATATCGATATGCAATATAAATCATAATTGGCTGAAGATACTGGTATTCTGGATTAGTTACCAAGTACTCTATACATGATATGACTGATGTGTTCACTGGGCTGCCTAGATAAGTTGTATGATGCAACTTGCCAATTGCATCAAAATAAAAATTAGAGCCAGTAAGTATTTTCATTACTTTGACCAGCTGCTGTCGGTTAAATTCGTTGCTGTGATGTTTCCAGAAACAGGATCTCAGCGTTAAACGAATGCCTGAGTGCTCAGCTTTCTTTTACCGATGTTATCTAGCTTACAGTGATCTTGAAGAAGATTAACTGCTAATAATAATCTGCTATGTTTCAGCATTACTTTACATTTTATCACACTGCTTATGTGTCTATGTTCTGAATTTTTCTAATGTTTGTTTTAGCATGCCTGCTTGGATATTTTGGAATGAAGTGCAAGAGCGTTTGCAAGTGCAAGAAAGGAAGCGCCTGTGACCATGTCTCTGGAGAATGTAAATGCCGACCTGGCTACACCACGGCCAATTGTGCAGAACGTAAAGAAAAAGATCTTCTAAAACTGCTGCTCCCTACTTCAATAATGGAATTTAAAAATTTATTTAGCTTTCAAAAATCATTTTGTAAATGGAAATTGCTCCAATTCGGTTTTCTGCTAACAGCAGTTCTGAAAGCATGTAAACAGTTCAGATGGTCTGTAAGTTTAAGGGGTCATTTACACTGTTGCTAAATGCACATTATTCTAAGTATGCATGAACGACCTGTATTGAGGGCTGTTGACACGTTCCAATGCATATTCTGTTGCATTAGGTGTGATCATTGTAATGTGACGTAGATGTGACCTGGTTGTCGCTGAAGTCTCATTGTGATTTGCACTTTGCATGAACCTCTCGTTTTTATATAATCCACCATCTATTGTAGAAATATTGATCTTGACCACTGCGCACATGCAAGCGAAAGGTCACTGAGATGGTGAACCTGCTTATAATCAAGGCAGATGGTAGAGCAGCAATTGTCGTGCAGATAATTGTTTAGGCACTCATCACTTATTATTATGGAACTCTTCTTAGACTGATGAACTGAGAAGGCTAGCGTGTGGTATTTACAGGATTTATGATGGACCCCAAAAGAACTTATTACCAGCAACTTAATTAAAGTTGTATTTCATACTGTGATGTGTCAGATTGTTTGATTTTTAAAACCAAGTTATTCTCTTATGATCTGTGACGTTTTATTAAGTTGTGTTGATGTGTAGGATGTCCTGCTGGGTTGTATGGTGCAAAGTGTAAGAGTGTTTGTCAATGTCCTAAGAACAGCCAATGTCACCATGTAACTGGCGAATGCCTGTGCCATGCTGGCTTTGAAGGACTCAACTGTACAACTAAGGGTGTGTAACATCTGTATGCTACTAAATTATATGCTGTGTTTTTGTAGTCTTAGTTGTATCCTAATTACTAAGTCTTGATTGCTTGCTTAAACTTTGCTCAGTTGGTTTTCATCTGTGAAATCTCCTTTTCCAGTTAGAATATCCAAAATAATTTACTGAGAATGCTAATGTACATATTGTCTGCCAGATCAAGTTTCATTTGTATGGAGAGTGAATTTCTGATTTGCTTTCTAGGGAAGACTTCTTATCTGCATACCTACATGGTTGTGGCAGAATGTCTTGTCTTTGGCAGTCGCTGTTTTGCTTGTGCAGCATCATTTACTGAAGTTGTTGTTGTGTCTGTGTGTTTAGAATGTCCTCTGAATCGATTTGGTGTTGACTGTCAAGAGAACTGTTTGTGTGAGAACGGTGGGTCATGTGATGCCACCAGCGGTCAATGTCTGTGTCCTGCTGGCTTCACTGGTGCCATCTGTAACCAGCCTTGCTCCAGTGGTCTATACGGTCAGAACTGCCAACACAATTGCAAATGTCATAATAACAATGGCCATTGTGATCGTGTCTCAGGCGAGTGTCGCTGTTTGCCAGGATTTACAGGGACTGCGTGTGAACAGCGTAAGTTACGTCGTCTTCTTCTTCACTCGACTCGATTCAATTGTCTTTGCTCGTTTCTTGTGACAGTTTAACTCTAGAAACAGACGAAGATACATCGACGATGACGAGTGTTTAGAATAATGAAAATATGAAGCAGAGAATGATTGCAAAGAAAACGAAGACAGAATTATTTATTATTAGATGAGACAGTCGTGCAACCGTGCGTTCTATTTCACAGATCAGAATGCTGGACAATGCGAAAGAAAGATGAGAAAAGAAATCTTATGTACAGCTGAAATGAGTTAACTACAAATTAAAAGTAAATTTGAAATTAAACACACTTTCATCGGCTTCTTACAAGTTCTTTTGTTGATTTAATTGTTCTGAATATTTGTTGACGTTCAATGTTTGCAGAATGTTCCGATGGTCATTATGGTGTGAGATGCGAAGAGAAATGTCGTTGTGAAGACCACGTTCCATGTGATCACGTCTCTGGCGTCTGCCTTTGTCCACTTGGTTGGACTGGACATCGGTGTGACACGGAATGTGAAGCCGGACACTACGGCCCCAACTGCATCCATTCGTGCAATTGCAGGAACAATGGATCGTGTGACAAAAGAACTGGCTGCTGTGAATGCACTGCTGGATGGTATGGCCAGCTGTGTGACCAAGGTTCGCTTTCCTCTTCACAAATAAAATTCTAAATGTGCCAGTAAAATTTCAATCCTACGTAGCACTTCATCTCGGCCAATTTATTCCCCTTTCAAACACCTGCCGGCTTATAATTAAACAAATTTTATTTAATAGTTTTACTGTATTAACTATAATTTGTCTATTCTATTTTCTATTCGAGAGAAATACTGTTCACTTGCAAGTATGCTTAATCTATAACTGCTGTACACGTAATTGATTAATTAATTCATTAATTACTTTTGTGTATTCAGACAGAAGATTCATTTGTTATTTTATTCAATCATTCAGAGCTTTCATTCATTCATTCACTCACGGCATTTGCTGACCAGTGTGTAGGATAATTTGACAATACTTTTAGATGAATTGTGTTTTGTTTTCATGCATGTGTCTTGTAGCATGTCCAGAAGGTCTTCATGGCACCGGTTGTCTTGAAGTCTGCAAGTGCAGAAATGGCGCCAAGTGCATTCCTACCAGCGGAGAATGTCTTTGCAAAGCGGGCTTCACTGGACGCAGATGCCAGTCAGGTGATCAATTCTTCTTTCGATTTATATCTACAGTTTACATAGCACTGTATTTGCTACGTAGTACTTAGTCCTGACAATGCAACTCCTCCACTGTCCTTCACCAGCTCCTTGGTCTCATCCCATGATCCCACAACATCTCCAGGCATCTTATATGATTTCTGCCCAGTTCTTCCTTGGTCTTCCTTTCTTTCTTCTCCCTCCAGAATTCCAGGACATCACTTGTTTGACCCTTCATTAGCCTATACAGGTGAATCTTAGAAAAGAGATTATCCAATTACTTAGAATTTCTGCAGCAAGCAAGCGAAGAAGCAGAAAAATCTGGGAAAAGAGAATATCTATGTTCGGTACTGCTTGAAAAAACTTTAAAGAGAAAAATTGACCTTTAGGAATTTGATAAATAGCAATAATAGCTGATGCTAAAGATGAAATAATCAGTGACGTGGTTAAATATAATATATTAAAATTTTAATGTGCTTGAAATAAGTATTTCAAGGAGGTTGAGGGAAGGAACTTATGGATAAAATAAAGATTTCGTTTTAACCAATGCCTCAGATTTGAACTGGCAATAATTCTGTGCTAGATTGTTATTCGGTTTCTTTACAGTAATTTAAAGTAGTCAACAGCATAGTAAATAAGATGTGAATCGTCTGCATTTGCTTTTCTCTGCAGTCTGTTCCAACAGACGTTTTGGAATCAATTGTTCGGAGTCATGTGATTATTGTCCAGCTGGTATTTCATGTGATGTCATCACTGGAACATGTGAATGTCCTCCCGGAAGGCAAGGAGCCACTTGTGAAAGACGTAAGTAGCCTTCATTTAATTTTTAATGGACCACATAAATGTACATTTATTTGTCAAAAAGTCATTAGCAGATTCAAATTAAAATAAATTTAACATAATTACGAAAAGGTAATTTTGCTTAAAGATTTTCATTTCTGAATGCCATCGATTTGTTTTATTGTGGAAGACTTAAGTGCCAGATTTAACTGAAGTTTGCCATGTTTTAATCATCGTAAATAGAAATGGTTGTATCATATACAGCAGGAAAACTGGTCGACTCGAAATTGAGATCGTGCTTTAATCTTCGTAAATAGAAATGGTTGCATCATGTACAGCAGGAAAACTGGTCGACTTGAAATTGAGATCGTGTTTTAATCATCGTAAATAGAAATGGTTGCATCATGTACAGCAGGAAAACTGGTCGACTTGAAATTGAGATAGTTATAACCAGTTCAGTTTTGGATCGGCCAAGTATACGGGTGAATATTTGAAAACCGGTAATTTTAGGTGCTCCATACAAGACAAAAAAAGTTGTGATATTTATTGTTAAAAGTTACATAAATCGAAGTGCAAATATAGTCCCAAGATATAAAAAATATGATTCATAACGGATATGCCCTAGAACCCCCATGAACATTGGTTTGAAAATTGTAGGTGTGTAGCACACCATGTCACCACCGCAACCGCATAATGTCACCACCGCAACCAATTAAAATGTCAGTAAACAAGCTGAATAACAAACATTTCTTTGCAATTTAATAGTCCAATAAAAACTGCATGACATGGAAAAAAGTAATCTAATGTGAAATGAAAATGAATACCATCAGATTATCAGAAAAAATTATAGGAAGAACATAAGTTTAGGAGCAAAATGTCAACACCGCAACCGAATGGTATCAATTCTAAACTGTCATAGAAATAATGATCATGTTTCTCATGTAATAATAGTGCACATTAAATTGTTGCATAAATACATAGATAAGTAAGCCAGCCGTTATTAACAAAAGCTTCGAAATATTTATTCTGAATAAAAGTTTAGGTAACAGAAAGCAACAGTCTTAAATGTCACGACCGCAACCCTCAGCCAATGTCAGCAAACTACAAGACATTGAATTTTTTAATAAAGAACATATCAGACCACAGCACCAAAGACTACTTTGTTTCATGCTGCTGAAATGCAGTGTATAAGCCAGTTATTTCACATCATAAGAACTGAAATAACAAGTAAATAAAAACTGAACACAGCATAACTGCTACAAATATGGCAAGCCTAATTTTAACAAAATAGCAGGGTATGGTTACTGAATTGGATAAAATTTGACTTAGAGTTAACTGGTAGCCATGGATTCTACTACTGGAACAATGTTAAAACACAATGGTTGCCAGTTAAGAGTCACTGAAACCCTAGCAACTGAGTAAGTGTCAAAGCCGCGACCATGAAGTCACCGCCGCGACTGCTTGCTTTGGTTGCGGTGGTGACGGTTGCGGTGGTGACAAAATTGTTTAAAATTTAAATATTAGGCCAACCCCGCTTCACTCGCGTATACAATGATAGGTCCCGTCTCATCTGTACGTGCTTGCGATTTGACACATGACAATTAAAATTGCTTAGATATTAATGGCATGCTTGCATTGTTGGTTGCGGTGGTGACCTTAAATAAACATACGCGTGATGGTTATCCGACATTTATTCCTAATAAACTGGTTTAAATTATCATAAATTACATTTACAATACGCGATCGGCTAGTGAAGACGCAGGAGATGCAATGTAACGGTGCGCAGGCGTAATTAACACACGCGAGGCATTACTAATAGGTGTGCACAAGCTGCGGTTGCGGTGTTGACATAGGAAATTTGAAAGTATGTTACAGACTTTTGGAAAAATATTTAACACTGAAAACCTATCCCTGAAGATTAATTCTGTACCCACTGTGATGAAAAATTATAATCTCTATTAAATGCTCACAAAAGTTTGTAAAATTGTTAAAATGCATTAGCTACTACTTGGAATTCAAAATAAGTAACCTACCTTGGATACAGGTTGCGGTCGTGACATTTTTGGCTTTTCTTTCAATAAATTAATAAAATATATAAATATTAAAATTTGGTTTTTGACCAAATAGATCTGCTCAGTTAATATCTATTTAATGGTGTTTCGCTTTTAAAAATATGATAACCCGATTTTTATTTAGCATGCTGAAACTTCAAATTACCTATTATCAAATATTCACCCATACCGTGCAGTCCAACTGGGAGATGAAGAGTAGCTGCCTACTGCTGGAATGAACTTGTTGCATGTGGTCAATGAACAAAAACTTTACCGAATGCGATGCGATACTGTCTGACACAATTGATACTGCTTGTGAAAAAGACACAAAAAATATGAAGATCAGTAATGTGAGAGCTCTTTGATCTATTGGATCCAAGAAATGAAAGTGTTGACCACATGCTACACAGCTGATCTAGTCATACAAACTGAATCAGACGGCTTTCATTTGAATGAAGACGATGCAGTCAGTACATTTGATGACGTCATTCCATTCTGCTGCTCCGGACACAAGTCGCTCGACCAACTTTCGACAGAAACAAAGGATTAGATCCATGGGAGTCTGTACTGTTTCATCTTACCCCGGTCCGACTTTCATTTCTTCTGCATGGACATCGGACATCAATGCATTACTTGAAGGTATGCTTACATGGTGACTACTGGGTTGGATCAACTGAAGGAGGAGATATTTCAGTATCGTCTGATCAGACCACTCTTGCATCGCAATGTTGCATGGTGCACATTCAAAAGTGTTTGGACGAGGAAACAACATCATGAGATCCAGCGAAGCAGTCATGTCAGCTCTGACCGTTGTAACCCTTCTCTGCTGTTCCAGTCTGTTGATCTATTGTTTGTAGGAGACAGTGACACCACTGATGTGCTGCTGTTGCTCCCTTTGTAGTAAAATTTAAGATAATGTGTAGAAACTCCGTTACTTTGTTATATCAGGTTGCGATGCGGGATTCTTTGGCTCAAACTGTGAGCAGTTGTGTCACTGTGAAAATGAATCCAAGTGTGATGTCACCACAGGGCAATGCACATGTGCAAGAGGTTGGATGGGACCATTTTGTCAGACGAAACAAGGTAGACTTTTCTATTGTCAAATATATTCTATCAATCTTCACCATGTGCTCAACCCTTTGTCCCTCTCTTGCTGTGCAGCAGCAGCAGCAGTGCCTTTGTGCTGTTATGTTCGTTTTCTTTTGCCTCAATTCATGTTCGAAGAATCAGTTATCTACATGTATGTTGCTAATCAATGCATTTTTAAGTTTTATCCAAAGTTCAGTAAAGCAGCCGTCTCTGGGATGACTCTAACTTGCATGCACACAGACATACACACAGAGACACACTCAGACACACACACGGACATACACAGTCACACACGGACACACACAGTCACACATAGGCATGTGCTCCTCATCTCCAAGCACATTAAAATGAAAGAACATCAAGTCACAGTGGTGTTCTTTGTGCTAATACTAGTTTGACAACATCTCAATTTCACTTAGAGCTCTTGGCACAATGAGGCTGAACTATTATTGAATATATTGATGACTTCTTCTCAAGATTTTATTTACATAATTTATGTAAGTTATTCTATTTTCATATAAATTTGCATGCAGACTTCTTCTATAAATTCTACTTATTTTCTCGTTCTATTGCTAACAAAATGTTAGGTATAGTAGTCTATAATAATCTACACGAAATAATGTCTAATAATGTCTAGTGTTCCAGAAGTCATGTCTATAAGCAATTTTAACAAATTGGGTTTGGATCATAGAGATTAATGATTCAGTGAGGTTATGTTCCTGTTGCCATACAGCCATATAAGAAGAACTTTATATGTAGAAATCATTACTGTTCTTTTCAGCAGAAGAACAGAACATATGAAACAGAAGTTATCTACATTATAACTGAGGTTTGTTACAATAGAAAATAGTGAATCCAACCAGAAATTATTTTGCTTAACTGATTCCAATGACACTAATAAAGTAGCTATGCTGTATTGTAAGTGCACTGATTGTAAACTGTTGTCATTTCATTCTCATAATTATCGTTTCAAGTTTGTATAAAACCAGTTTAAATTAATAAGGAAATGACATGGCATTAGGCTCCTGTATACTGAATTATAGCATTCTTTGCATACTGTTCAAATGCTCTGTGCTCACTAACCTAAGGCCTGTTAATAAAACTCCAAATTTCAAAAGAGTTACTCTATAGTCACAGGGCACCAGCTTATTCATGAGTGATCATAACGAGTAAAAGTTACCTGATTATTACTTGAAAGGTGGTTACCTGATGACAATTTGCAAGTGTAACATTTTGGGTAAATATTTGTAGGATGTTACAGGTTGGAAATTCCTTTCCTGATGCATGAAGTCGAGAGATGAAGACGTCCAGGATGGGCAGGACGACGACGTTTCTCATCCTCCTTTCTGAAGACTGACAGAAGACATTTACGTGTTTCTCAATCTTTTTATCCAGCAAGTCATTCTCTCAGTAATGCATTTATTTTAGGGATTTTGAATCATGTGAACAGCTCATTTTTTCTAATGTCAGCACCACTCCTTTTTAATTTTATATGGACATATTATATTGTAACACGTGTCTGTGCTGGTACAGGAGTTTTTAAACTGTTGTTGTTGTTGTTTATCCATTGCTGTTCAGTTGTCTGTTTTGTTGAGTCTTAGAATGTTATTAGAATTATGGGTTTTTTGTCATCTTACAGGATAAATATCATTTTTAAGTAAGATGATAAGGAAAGCATTATGTGCAGTTTTTTGGTTAATTAAACATATATTATGAAAAAAAATAAAAGTGTGTACTTAAAGCAATGGAACATTAATTTTCTCTCCATGTTTTGTTGAATCTCTTCAATTTGGTTGACCTTTATTGGTACTGACTTCTTTTGTACAAAACACATTATCAAAAATGTTATTTCTTCTTCCTCATTTATTTAACTGCTGTTCAGAGAATTGAATTTGATGCTGGTTTTTATTAAAGTGCATAGAAGTAACAAGTATAAGGAGGTTAGATTGTAATTATTATAATATTTATAAAATATTTCATTTATGGAAGGTTCACAAGATGTCGCTGCATGCAATCAGACAACTAAAACATGAAGATGGTTTTTTAAATTTGTTTTAAAGGGGGGTGAACATCGAATTTCTTACTTACTACCTTCTCACATTCTGACCAACTTATACCAGAGGTTCTCAACTGGTGTGTCGCGACACACCAGTGTGTCGCGAAGCGACCGGAGGTGTGTCGCGTAAAAGTGGTGTGTCGCTGGTGTGTCGCGAAGAATTGGTGTGTCGCGAATTCTCACAGCATACAACCGTCGTTCTTGCATTATGATTACACTGATTTGCTCACTTTAGCAGTTTGGCAGGCGTATACGCTGTGAGAATACAGGCTATTTGAAGGACTTCATTTATCTATTTTCATTTGATCTCAATCAGGAGCAGCCATGTGCACAATGTTTGCCTTATAAGCCCACATGCACTCCTTATGTAAGCTTATAGACCTACATGACATAAATTACAGTAGGCCAATGAGACGTGACATATACTATACTCTTGTTTATCCTAATCTTATTTATTGTAACATCATCTGGACTTCCACTTATGCCATTCACTTAAGAAAGCTGCAAATTGCACAAAAAAGCGCCATACGAATCATAACTAAATCTCCCATTAACTCTAATTTTCAGTCATTTACAACAATGATCCTGAATGCATTACTGTATAGGCCTACAGATTATTATTAGATGAATGACTACAAGGTTGTGTACACAATAATTCTGTCTAATTTTGTCTTTATATATATAGTTAATAACTGGCCTCGTTAGCTACACCGGTAAGCGAGAACGGCATTCGTCTGTTGGATACAACGGACTGCGGTTCAAGCCCCGGGCTGGGAGTTGACATTCAGAGATTTCGATATATCACTCTAGCACATGTGGGACGCGGTGGCGCAAGCTGCTGCGGAGCGACCTTGGGCAAGTTGCTTACCCATCATTGTCTGTGGGGAAGGCAACGGGAAACCACCTCACTCATCTCATCCCCAGGGGCATAAAAGCCAATGAACCTGCCTTCGGGCAGAGAACCATCATCATCATCATCATCATCATCATCATCATCATCATCATCATCATCATATAGTTAATAAGCTACTACATCTTTCAGTGTGTCTCAGCTTGATTATGATTACAGCTTAGTTATGATTATGCTACAGCTTAAATCATGATTAGAGCTTAATCATGATTAGAGCTTAATTGTGATTACAGATTAATTGTGATTACAGCTTAATTGTGATTACAGCTTAATTATGATTGCAGCTTAGTTATGATTAGGCTACAGCTTAATCATGATTACAGCTTAGTTGTGATTACAGCTTAATTATGATTACTGCTTAGTTGCCCGGGTGTGATGAAAGACTGTGAAATATGTAGAGGGGCGACGTTTCGCTGTGGGGAGGAGTAGCACAATCTGCAGAGGCAGATTCACTACGTATGGCCGGGTAGTTGACTTTGAGTAGGGGTTTAAAAACGACGGCGTTCCCTTGTCGAACAGACGTAGTCGGCTTTACAGTAATCACGTTGTCTGCACACTTCATCGTTTTTTTAAACACATCATCCTGCTGATCTATGACGACAGATGAATTATTAATTGCAATCTACAGCAATTAATCTCTGCATTTGCAGCAGATTCCAGATGAAAAAGACACATTGAGACAAAATGGCAGCGAATCATTATTTTTCATTAAGGATTGGATGCAGTTGATTCGCCGCCACCGGCTGCAGCAGCAGCAGCAGCTGATGAATAGGAGAGAAGAGCTGCTGTGGCTGCAGAGACAGATGAAAAGACATTGATCATGCAGTCATGACGATGCGATTAGCTTCCAATTCGCATCTCGATTTAATGGTCTGAATGACAGCAGCAGCAACAGCAGCAGCAACTGCAGCAGCAGCAGCAACAGCAGCAACAACAGCAGCAACAGCAGCAGCAACAACAGCAGCAGCGGCAGAGTCAGGAGTTAATGGCAAATTCAGGTAAAGGTACTTTGCAGTTAGTGTTTGCAGCGTTTAGTCCCTTGGGGCAGAAAACAACAGTGGCGACATCTCAGAGCTAATGAACTGCAGACAGCAATAGCCACTGTCTTGCTGTTGTCTCATCGCTACTTCCAGGAACGTCATTGATCTGTCTGTTGAACTCTGTTCTTAGTTGTGACTTAGGCCGATAGTAAGTTATACATTGCATGGCCTCTCTCTCATTCCGATCCAAACGATGGTAAGTGATAACTTATAGACTTATAGATATATACGCATGATGTTCATGAGGAAAATAGTTGATGCGGTAGGCCTACTTAAAATGAGAAGGTTATAGGCATAGTAATACATTACTGAATTTAAGATGGCGCTATTGACCAGATAAACAGATCGACCTAGGGGTGAATTCTGTCAAATTCACTGATTGAATGTCCATTTAAAATCTTTAAAAAAATTAATATGACGCTATCGCACTGCAGGTCAGTTGGTCATGCAGCAGTGTAAGAATTGTGGAAAAATAACGGGGTTGGACCATTATCCACTTGGAATCGGGGTGTAAAAAACAGACTTTAACATGGGGCTCTAAGAAAGACTGGGGGTTGAAACCCCCAACCCCCCGACAATTCTCACCCTGTCATGCAGTCTCTGGTAATGAAGCTTTGGCGATCTCGCTTGGTAGGCCTACACTCACTACTCACATAGGAACTTAGGAAGGAGGCTGAAGAACTTATTAGTGTATGCCTACTAAGTAGGCCTAGGCCCTAACTGAAGATACCAGTTTCCGGATGCTGCATTCTTTTGTCTCTGACTCTTCTTTTATTTTTGCGCATTGACTCAGCGACTTGCAGCTGATTCATCTTCCATTCAGTTTGTTATTCTCTTTGCTAAGAAGAAGAGTTTAGGGCTTAACGACACTGTTTCATATCGAAGATGATTAGTGTCGGAGGCAGAGAACAACCTCACACTCCACGTTTATATTGCGACCGAGTCACCCGCAGTAAAGATCCGACCGGGAATTGAACACCGGGCCGCCGGCGCGGCGAGCGGGCTACAACCCACTCGACCACGCAGGATCTTAGCTCCCCCTATCTTATACCCTGATAAACTCCGCCCATGATTAGATGCCTACTTAAACGGAGGAAGAGCAGCAAAGAGAATCTTTGAAGAAGAAGATTCTCTTTGCTGCTCTTCCTCCGTTTAAGTAGGCATCTAAATCTAATTATGATCGAGGCACTGGATCTCAAGGCGTCATCATTCTGCCATCAATTGACTTTACCCTGTATTACACCATCCTTCTCATTCGCTCATTAAAAGAGATGGTCATTTGATTGATTCATCTGAAGAAATCATCTAACGAACTGTCCTTGCCATCCAACGGTTATCATCATCGGTTAATTGGCAGTCTTTTCTTTCGTAGGGTTGGCCTGGGTTGCATGACCATTGGAGTACTGTCCTCCAGAGACTCACGCTATAACGAGTCATGCATGGAAGTATATATATATAATATATATATATAGGCCTATATATATATATACGGTCTTCAGTAATGACTCACGCGATACATCCAGTGCGTGAAAAGCTGCTGGTGTGTGTGTGTGTTGTGTGTGTGTTTGTGTGTGTGTGTGTGTGTGTGTGTGTGTGTGTGTGTGTGTGTGTGTGTGTGTGTGTGTGTGTGTGTGTGTGTGTGTGTGTGTGTGTGTGTGTGTGTGTGTGTGTGTGTGTGTGTGTGATGGTGCAGAACGTGTTTTTCGTGGTTTTAATTCTTATGAAACGTTACAGGGCACATGGGCGTAGTTTATCAGGGGCTAGGGGGAGCTAAGCCCCCCCCCAGAAGGCCCAGGTTCAGCTTTTATACCATGAAAATTGTATCTTTTTCTGGGCTTAGCCCCCCTAAGAAGGCATTAGCCCCTCCAAGAACGGAAACCAAACTCCGCCCATGACAGGGCATGTCTTGGTCAGAATATTCTGAGTGAATTGGTTTTCATAGAATATAGCAGACATTTAGAATTAAATTTCGCATGAAGAACCTTTGTTAGCACAAATTCGGAATAAAATAAAAGAATCGTGTTTTCATTAAAATAACGGGTTGTCCGACTTGATAACTTTTTATCATGGAATAAAAATCTGGGTATGATTGTCATTTTCTCATAGTCTTGACGCTTGAAACCTTGGTTTCGGTCTTGATGCTTAATGTCTTGATCCTGGTCTCGAGTTTTAATGTCTTGGTCCTGGTCTCGAGTTTTAATGTCTTGGTCCTGGTCTCGAGGCTCAAAATCTTAGTCTTGGTCTTGGTCTCGAGGTTAAAAGTCTCGATCTTGACTTAAGACCTTAGAACCCAGATATATAGGCTACATGTAGGATATTGTAATTGTAATTGTAATTGTAATTGTAATTGAACATTTTTATAGCGCCGCTCACAGAGTCAGTGACGACGCTACTCAGAGGCGCTCTCTGAACTAACTAGCCGAAATGATGTTAAGTTAACAGTCATAGCGAGCAAAAAAATAACAACAAGTTACAAAACAAAACACAGTTAGCTGAAAGAGTCACCGGCGGCAAGCCCTCGCAAACACGTAGAGTTGACCATCAGATTAGGATATAGGGCCTACATGTAGCTCTCTGAACATTCGTCGCAGTTAATGCGTTGTTTTCGTCATTTCCTGTGTTTTATTCCGTTTCTTTTATTTCTTTATTTATGATATAATACAGCTGAGTCTGTTCACCTGTAAAAAAATAAATGGTCTATTGAAAGGCAACAGCCACACTACTGGAAGCACAAAATAAAAGCCATTATCTTTGTCATAATTATGTCCTAATGGAGTCGAGGTCAGCGATGATGATGATTCAGGTGTGCCATGAAGAAACGTCTGCAGAAGGATGGATGGCAGCAGCAGCAGCAGCAACAGCAGCAGTCACAGCAGCAGCAGTCACAGCAGCAGCAGCAGTCACAGCAGCAGCAGTCACAGCAGCAGCAGCAGCAGCAGCAGTCACAGCAGCAGCAAGAGCAGCAGCAGCAGCAGCAATAGACAGGGCTGAAAGTGAGACGGGTCGGTCCGGGTCTGAGACCCGGCATCGATTTTCGAGACCTGCTGTTGCTGGGTCTCAGCCGGGTCGCAAAAAGTAGGTAAAAATGGTAGGATTTTAGGTAATTTTTCGCAACTGACTATAGATATATAGGAAAAACGTCGTCAGAAATTTATGGGCCAAAGGCGTGCTCGTCTGCCAAATTGAGACCCGGCAACTTTTCCAAACCACTTTCAGCCCTGGCAATAGATCAGATAATTATATTGGTGTATCTGGTTATAGAACTTATAGTTGTCGGATTTAATATAATGTTAGAATTAGTTCAGAAGAACAAGTTTACCATAATTAGGCCTATATGCTAATGATGAACGGACGACAGTAGAGATCGCTGTTTTGTGGAGATAATTTGAAAAATTACTAAATCTCACAGTTTGCCCAAATTTTTTATATTTATAACAAAATGCATAGGCCTAAGTGTAGGCCTAATAATGACAGTCTCGAGCTTCAGATTTCTGAATTTGCATAGCCTACTTAGTTGTACGGTAACAATGAAAGCATGCGCTGTAAATGAAACGGGATTGTTGGAATTATCTCCACTGACTTTGTCTGACTAGACGACTCACTAAGTTTGTGCTTTTGAGCTGTGAATGCTTCACGTACAATGTCATACAATAATCGCAATCGTCGCCATAAACATCTAATAAAAAGCAACACTTGAAAGTCGAGCGCAAGGGCACTGCAGCATATCCATGTAACGTCCTATGAGGCCGCTACAATTTAACCTCCTTTTAGGCCGCTCGGCGTACTCACTTATTAATTTGCGACCGGCCTTCGGTTTTAGCCGCTTTTAGATCCGACCTTCGGTGCAGTACTTCGCTGCAACAGAAAGTGTCGCAATGCGACACTCTATTTTTAGATTCGGCCAACGTGTAAGTCGCTGATTGGTTGATCCGGATCACGTGACCGCTTCCAACGCCGAAAAGCGCAGTCGACTGGAAGTTTTCATCGGAGTGAGAGCTCGGCTCGGGAAGATCAGAAATGCCGTGTATTTTGGGTCCAAAAATACTGAATGTGTGGCTGATTGCCTGATTTCATGAATAAGAATATACCGTTGACTAAGCGACTGGTTTTGGCACCGTTTGCAGCTGATTCTGTGTGAATCTTTATTGTCATATATTCCAATATTCGGACAAGAAATCTTCCGATCTTCTTTTCATATTTGAATGCGAGTGTTGGCCAAATTGCACGGAAATTACCAGGGAAGTATTAACTAATCTAATTGCTCCATAACAGAATCCGAAACCAAGTGTAGTTAATTAATTAGAAATTAATGTTGATTGATAATAAGAATTGAAACCTAAGTCGATATTGAATAACGGTTGAAAGCTACAGTCTGAATTGTGATTCATTATACCTGACTGTTAATTATAAAACACGATTACTAGAATTAAGGTTGTGCACGCCTGTTAATTATTTACGGAGATTCTGCTGACTTTGAAGACATATTGCATAGTTATTGAAGAACAATATCTAGGCCCGATCACAGATGTTAATTGTCGGCAACGCTTGTACATTATACTCAGTTGAATTGTTTAATTAAAATAAATTAAATCTGACGTTAATAAATAACTGAATAATGGAAACTCCTAATAGGTCTGAGGATCACTCTGATGAGGAATTAGAGGAATGCATAACTGAAGGGGAGAAGGGAGGAACCCCTGACCGTCTTGACCAATTAGAAGTAAAGGGTAAACAAGTTGGGGAACTCTTACTAACTGTTTCAGAAACCCTGGGGATGCTCATGGAACGACAGGAGTCCCAATTCCAGAGCCTTAGTCAGGAGATAAGCCACTTACAAGAGCAACACCACAGGGGTAGTCTTTCCCGAGAAAAAGGTGAGGTATTGAGGGAAAAGAGAAGGGAAGGGTGGACCACATCTAGGGATCGGGGATTTACACAATCTGTTGAAGGGGATTTGAACCCAGACGGTCTTCAATTAGAGGAAGCCGTCGTTCCCAGACCGGGAACCGCAGACATATGTCGCCACTCGACCGAAGCCATTCCTGGTACCAATGAGAGACATCCCCGTCCTGAGGTGGAAGACCCAACCCTAATCTATAACTTTACCACAGGGAAAGCGTTGACTGCCATGGATCTTACCTACTTAGATGGACCTGTAGAGCTACCTGACGACACAGAACCCCTTCAACAGTGCGGCGCCTCATTTGAATTTCCAGCGCGGGCACCTACCACTTGGGAGGCTGAAGAGCC
Source organism: Lumbricus rubellus (assembly GCA_945859605.1). Lineage (NCBI taxonomy): Eukaryota > Metazoa > Annelida > Clitellata > Crassiclitellata > Lumbricidae > Lumbricus > Lumbricus rubellus. The sequence continues at coordinate 7,108,505 of OX243819.1, forward strand.
ATACCAAGGGTGGGACCCCCGGTCACGTGGTTTTCTTACGAGGGGCAGCAGGCCGTTACACTTGGTACCAGAAGTGGGGTAAAATTAAGTTCAGGTATGGAGGTTCAGAACCAGTCTAAGGTAGGTACAGGTGCCAGAAAAGAACATGAAAATTTAAGGGTTTCAAAAGATGAAATAAGCACAGAATACTATGGCGCAAGGCCAAAGCACATACTTGTTTCAAACACTAACGATACGAATACTCGAGCAGATACTCGACAAGTATATCATAGAGATTCAAACACGATTTATGAAAGCTTTGACTATGAGTCGTATTTGTGCGACAAACAAAACAGGTTGAATAGAGATATAACCGAGCAATTGAAATACAATAGTGAAGACTCGGAAGTAACTGATATGCGGCCTTTACATCGATTTGTGCTCGATTCAAATACGATAGCTATAGGGCAAGACTGTTTGAAAACATGTACTAACTCTGGAATGGTAGTTGTAGATAAATCAAATGGGGATTTGTCGTTCACACGAGAGTACGACTGGGGTCCACGAGATGCACATCCTCGTCGTCTCATGTCAACTGCAACTCCACGGGCTGCCACCTTCCCATACTCGTCGTACGAATTCATGAACACTGAAGCTGAAGATCTTCGACGATCAACTGAAATTCCTCCACGAATCATCTCTTCGAAGACTGTGGGTGTGCACGACGTCCAGGTACGTGAAATGAAACCTGAATCAGAAAAGATCACGTTCGCTTTTGCTTCGATTCCTCGTATGCCTACTCTGACGACATCTTCGAGTCGGCCGATAATGTCAACGATGTCTTCGTCGCTAAAAACTCAGGTTACCCAGAGCTACGAATACTTACCTCGTGAGACAGTACAGCCCATCTTCGTGCCTTACTACGGTCCAGTCTCGTACAATGAACGGGTTGCCCTGGCGAAGCAATTAATGCAGTGGCCAACAATGGAACCGATTGTCGCGGGTGGTCTCCAAGATGACCTGCCTAATCCGTTCATACTCGGGAGCGGTGTTGCTTCTGAAGAACCGCCCACGATCGTCAGCTCTTGTGCTCGAGAGTTGTCGCCGAAAAAGGACACTGCCGAACCGTCTCGATCTGAACCAATTACTCGTGAAAGGAAAGAACCTGCTGGAAAACTACTAACTGAACATTCAAATTTTCCAGATAGAAGAATGCCATCGCAAATGAAGCTGGACCGATACAACGGTAAGACCTCGGTAGAAGTGTTCCTTAAGAAGTTCGAAGTATGCTCGAAAAGTAACCGTTGGACTGAAGAGGAGAAACTGGCCCAACTGACGTGCGCGCTAATTGAACCGGTAGACCAACTTCTGCATGAATTCGACTCGGAAGCCATCACCACCTGCACCGATCTAGTCGACCGTCTTCGACTACGATACGGAAGCTCAGACCAGGCAGCCTTGTACCAAACCAAACTGAATACTCGTCGTCAGAAATTGGGTGAGGATCTCGGCCAGCTGGTACAAGACATCCGGAAGCTTATGATTTTAGCTTTCCCAGGACCGTCGTCCGCGCATAGTGAGACAATCGCTATTCGAGCTTTTCTTGACGCTCTGTCAGACAAGGACCTAGCTCTTAAGGTAAGAGAGCGAGAACCGACCACGTTAGATAGCGCCTATAAAATCGCTCTCCGGTTGGAAGGCTACCGCCGCGCTGATGAAGATTCCACCGGGTCCCACGACCGTCAACCGGGTCGCATCAAGACAGTGAGGGAAGTGGACTTCAACCTCGACGAAAAATTCAACCAGATGCAAGAGACGCTGACCCGACAGATGAAAGAAATGTTCCAGAACCAGTTGAGTGCTACTTCAACTGAGGGTCAGTTTCGGCAATGGCAGCCGCAACGTTCGTCACCACCCTGGGGAACAGGAACCAACAATCAACAGTGGAACCGAAATAGAGACAATAACTTTCCACGGGTGAAACGGGACAATCGTCGCTGCTATGAATGCAATCAACCGGGACATTTGGCTCGCGGTTGTCCAGCACGTCCACAGAGGTCGCCAGCCGATGAAGAATTCGAGGAAACCACCGGGAATCGAGAAGGTAATGTCAGACACGTCCAAGGTAGAAATGATGCCTACCTCTCTGTGAAACTGAATGGCAGATCTCTTCTGGCCTTGCTTGACTCTGGCTGCGAAATGACATTATGTCCTGCTTCGCTAGTAGATCCTAAAGATGTGCAGAATTCTGAACAGTCCTTGTTAGCTGCTAACGGGTCTGCTATTCGCGTTGTGGGAGAGACAATACTGAAACTGCAAATCGATGGTCATGAATTCCAGATTCCCTGTTTAGTCACAGAACAGGTATCTGAACTGATCCTTGGACTTTCGTGGATGAAACACGAAAATGTACTTTGGCATGTCGGTCGCAACTGGATTCTGGCGGGAAGTCACCGATTCGACGTTCATTGCAAGCCACGTGTGAGACTGTGTCGCAGAATAGTAGCTTCTCGTGACCATGGAAGAAAGGAAGAAATCCATGTCGTGCAACCGAATTCGAAAACTTCTGAGAAGCCATGGACCCGCCAGCCGGAACGTGCAGAAACCGGAACTCCACGCCTGAAGGAAATTTCTGATTCGTCGAACTTCACTTCGAATCTACTCCCTCTACAGGTGGTAGCCCGGAACCCTTCTAACGAGGATGTGCATCCTTCTCCCGGCTTCGCAAATCCTCCCTCCGTTGGTGTACATCTTCCGTCTGTTCTTGCCAACTTCTCTTCGGAAGATGTGCATCTTCCCTACGTCCTCGCCGCCTATCGAGCAAGTGAAAGTGAAAGCACCGGATTCACACCTAACCGGCTGTTCATGTCAAGAGAGTTGTGCAGGCCGATTGATTTAGTTTTAGGAGATGTTCCAGTTGCAAATGCTTTGTCTAGTACCGATGATTTTGTTGTGAATCAAATTGAGAATGTGCATAATAATTTTGAAATTGCTCGAAGATTTATGCAGCGCCATGTCACTAACAGAAATTTCCGGTATGATAGGAGAGTGAAACCCGCTAGGTTTCCCATAGGTCCTTTAGATTTGGAGACCTTGAATGGATTAGATAATCCTGAAGTGGAAGAATTAATGTCCGATGCGAGACCTCGCAGGAACATTGTTCGCCCCGTAAGATATAGGTAACGTATAGCTAGAGTAAGATACTATCGCGTAATGGCGATAGGTTTAGGCTTTGGCGAGAAGCCTGGTTTTAGTTCCTTTGGATGAAAATGCATATGAATTTTTGTTTCTAGACTTGATCTAGGTTAGATCATGGGGGTAGGTAAGAATTGTTTACTTGTTGTTCTATTTGCATTGTTTTCTTTGTTGCCACGAAGAAGGGCAAGAATGCTGTGCTTGTTTGTAGTATAGAAGATGTGATTGCATAACCATGATTAATTGTATAATCTATGATGAGATTATTGGCTATTTTGAATTCTATACGGTTAGTGAAGGCAGGGTTCGGATGTAGAATAGTGGGTTGTAATTGTCCAGACAGCGTTACGGGTCTATTCTATTATATTTCGTCCTGTAAGGTGGACGTAGAAAGTCTATTGCATAAGTCAAGGAGAAATCCGTACTAGCTTCTTGGGTATGTTTCCCTGAATAGTAAATCCTTGGTTTGTTAGTTCCGGAAGGTCTGCCCTGTTATGCTCCGTCTTGTAAGGTGGACGTCGAAAGACTATTACATAGGTCAAGGAGAAATCCGTCCTAGTGTGGCTTGGGTATGCTTCACTAAGCAGTAAAGCCTTTGCTTAATAGTTCAGCCCTAGAGTAACGTGTAACGGGAGTAATGGAGTATTGACTGCCCATCGCTGATAGCGATTGTATGCTGAACTAAGGAACAGAGTTTTCCCAGAAATCTCTTTGGTTACCGGTGAGGATAGAATTTAAAGAAATAGTTTTCTTTTATTGTGTAACGTATGTTTAGTTCATAGTTATTGGTAACCTGTTAAATGGAATTGTAACGTGCTGATTTGTTAGCATAATCGTTAGTAAGGTTTGGTGCCGGAGCGGGGAATATTGTGTTTGGAAGACATTTATTAATCCTAGTAAGTGGCTCCGTGCAATTGAAGGATTAGGAATGATGATTATAATTTGTGTTAACTGTAAACTTGATTCAGCACAGAGATTCTTTGTGATACTCTTAAAATGTTGATGTCAGTTTCGGATGTGCATAAGTTCAGACTTGATTTATTTTGGGCATGAACCCTTTTTCACCTAAGCGTACCGGGGCTGTCGGTACAATGTGTATCAATTGAGGATCTTGTTCTTACGTAGTACCGTAGTAAATCAGTTAAGGTTGCTTGTTTATATGGTTTGGTTTCGGACCCTGTTCTGGAAATTTTCCATTAAGGTGGAAAATTGGATTAAGTGGGGGGGTGTGTAACGTCCTATGAGGCCGCTACAATTTAACCTCCTTTTAGGCCGCTCGGCGTACTCACTTATTAATTTGCGACCGGCCTTCGGTTTTAGCCGCTTTTAGATCCGACCTTCGGTGCAGTACTTCGCTGCAACAGAAAGTGTCGCAATGCGACACTCTATTTTTAGATTCGGCCAACGTGTAAGTCGCTGATTGGTTGATCCGGATCACGTGACCGCTTCCAACGCCGAAAAGCGCAGTCGACTGGAAGTTTTCATCGGAGTGAGAGCTCGGCTCGGGAAGATCAGAAATGCCGTGTATTTTGGGTCCAAAAATACTGAATGTGTGGCTGATTGCCTGATTTCATGAATAAGAATATACCGTTGACTAAGCGACTGGTTTTGGCACCGTTTGCAGCTGATTCTGTGTGAATCTTTATTGTCATATATTCCAATATTCGGACAAGAAATCTTCCGATCTTCTTTTCATATTTGAATGCGAGTGTTGGCCAAATTGCACGGAAATTACCAGGGAAGTATTAACTAATCTAATTGCTCCATAACAGAATCCGAAACCAAGTGTAGTTAATTAATTAGAAATTAATGTTGATTGATAATAAGAATTGAAACCTAAGTCGATATTGAATAACGGTTGAAAGCTACAGTCTGAATTGTGATTCATTATACCTGACTGTTAATTATAAAACACGATTACTAGAATTAAGGTTGTGCACGCCTGTTAATTATTTACGGAGATTCTGCTGACTTTGAAGACATATTGCATAGTTATTGAAGAACAATATCTAGGCCCGATCACAGATGTTAATTGTCGGCAACGCTTGTACATTATACTCAGTTGAATTGTTTAATTAAAATAAATTAAATCTGACGTTAATAAATAACTGAATAATGGAAACTCCTAATAGGTCTGAGGATCACTCTGATGAGGAATTAGAGGAATGCATAACTGAAGGGGAGAAGGGAGGAACCCCTGACCGTCTTGACCAATTAGAAGTAAAGGGTAAACAAGTTGGGGAACTCTTACTAACTGTTTCAGAAACCCTGGGGATGCTCATGGAACGACAGGAGTCCCAATTCCAGAGCCTTAGTCAGGAGATAAGCCACTTACAAGAGCAACACCACAGGGGTAGTCTTTCCCGAGAAAAAGGTGAGGTATTGAGGGAAAAGAGAAGGGAAGGGTGGACCACATCTAGGGATCGGGGATTTACACAATCTGTTGAAGGGGATTTGAACCCAGACGGTCTTCAATTAGAGGAAGCCGTCGTTCCCAGACCGGGAACCGCAGACATATGTCGCCACTCGACCGAAGCCATTCCTGGTACCAATGAGAGACATCCCCGTCCTGAGGTGGAAGACCCAACCCTAATCTATAACTTTACCACAGGGAAAGCGTTGACTGCCATGGATCTTACCTACTTAGATGGACCTGTAGAGCTACCTGACGACACAGAACCCCTTCAACAGTGCGGCGCCTCATTTGAATTTCCAGCGCGGGCACCTACCACTTGGGAGGCTGAAGAGCCATACCAAGGGTGGGACCCCCGGTCACGTGGTTTTCTTACGAGGGGGCAGCAGGCCGTTACATCCACATTATCCAGTTATTCACTATTGGACATACGGTAATGAACATTCTCTCGTTACCTTCCTTTTGAACTCATTACTGCATTAGACGGACTTTGGATGTAATTTCTTTCTGATTGTTTCGAATATTATTATTTTGTAGAGATTTCTATCCGTTGCAAGTGTCTGTAATAATTAGGTAAGAGAAGGATCGGTGTAAAAAAAGAATTTCGATCGGATTCAGTTGTCTTTACTAATAAATCAAAGCTCTGCAGCGATGGTTGCCAATGCCTCATCATCAACGGATTATGATGACTGCGGCGGCAACACTAATTCGACACCGACCGTCACCGAAGGAGGGTCGTTGTGTCCCCCCATGCACTCGCGGGTGAATGAGACCCTGCAGCCAACGACGACGACGGCGACTGTGTTGTTGTTGTCGGTGGGTGATTGTTGGGCGGTCGTCTGGATGTCTGTGGCGACACTGTTGACGACGGTTGGTAACCTGGCCATCTGCTGGGTCATCTGTCGTGGGGGCACTCCCCCTCTCCTCAACACCCACAACAAGTTCGTTCTGAGCCTCGCATGGTGCGACCTTCTCATGGGCATACTCAACGGTCCACTGGCAATCATCGCCATCGTCAACGACGATTGGATCCTCGGAATTGCCATGTGTCAGATCAATGGACTGCTGACCACTCTGTTTGGAGTCGCCTCCGTCATCACTCTCTCCATCATCTCTCTTAACAGGTACGCCTAAAGGTAGGCAGGCCTAAAGGTAGGCCTAACTGTATAGACCTAAAGGTATAGGCCTAAAGGTATAGGCCTAAAGGTAGGCCTAGGCCGCCGCTATAACTCTACCAATGCATTACACAAACGACTACTCATGACACAAGAAGGACAAAGATTAATCAACAATATCAGCCGTGGTTCAATTTAGACGAATGATCCAGATCAGCTATAATAAGTGTGATACGTGACTATTTTGATTCACGAGAATGAAATTACGAGCTTCATGCTAAACTGAACAATTGGCCAACCTGACATATTCTGGTCATAGTTCTATCCGGAAGCAAAGAATCTTTTTTGAGTGACAATAATGACGACGGCAATGATGACATTAAGTGATTTATTGAAAGTCACAGGTGACGGACACCGGCTGCACTGCAGTAGGTTTTAAAGACGTCAAAACTGATGTCAACATAATATTTATTCACTCATTCATTCAATCATTCGTTCTATAATCTATATACTTACTTATAGTCACCTTCAAGAAACCTACTCAGGAGCGCTCCCATCCACGGTAAAAGGGAAAAACAAGAGATTTATTCAACAAAGTTTGGTTGATCATATATATATATATATATATATATATATAATAAATGCAGCTTTGAATGGAAGTTATTCCAGATGGACGGCCCTACATATGTATACAACCTATAGAAAGTTCGACGTTGTCTGGCAGCTAAGCGATTCCGATGAACATCTATATATATATATATATATATATATATATATATATATATAAATACTCGTAGGCTATAATAAGAGTTGCCCATTCATTGTCCGACGCGCTTCAAATCAGAGATCATAGCTGGTAAGATGGAGCGCATCCATTGCAAGGTCAAAGGTGGCACTTAGTAACAAAATAACAAAGCAGCAATCGGTGGCAAAGGTTGGGAGGGACCGTGGTGGAGAAATTCGAGGAAGTTGGAGCAAATCAATTCTCTCATGTTGTCAAAGTGTTCACTGTATTGTTGCGTTTTGTTAATGCAGATGCTATATGATTGCGTACACGAGCAAAGGCAGCCAGATATTTACACAGAAGCGTACGAACTGCATCATAATTGGTACGTGTTCAATTTTACATGATTGTCTGAATTATCTGCATTATTTTGTACCCTATAGGCTGTTGACGACGTTTAATTTATAGTACGGTAGGCTATATAACCTATAGATCTGCCCGTGTTTGGCGAGCATATATTATGCTTGTGAGATGACTGCATGGTTGTTGCATGATGTGACTGCTGCAGGTGTGTGGCTGTTCTCGGTGCTGTGCGCCTTTCCTCCGATCGTCGGTTGGTCTCGATATTCGTTCATTCGCAACAAAGCGATCTGCACGATTCGATGGTCGACTTCCGTTTCATACACCGTCGTCGTCATCATCTGCGGCGTCTGCCTTCCTTTCGTCGTCATGGTATCGTCGTACTTCCGCATCTTCCGCAAGGTTCGTGAGAGCAACCGGAAGATCGTCGGTGGTCTGAACGGTGGTCTGCATGGAACGACGGAGCATGGAGCAGCGACGATGACGATGGGACATGCACAGAACAACCGATCAACCATCGTCGCAACAACAATGAGGACTTCGTCTGGTTTCGACGAAATGAGGTTCCAACGACAGTCGACGTCGACCACTGCATCCGCTGCTGCCTGTGGTGGGGGTGGTGGTGGTGGTGCTGGTGGTGTTGGTGGAAGGATATCGATGACGAACAACAGCATCGCATGCTACTGCCCCAATAAAAGACAATGCGATCAAAAGACAGCAGAGGAAACGCTACCGGTTGACAGTCTACACAATAATCTGTCTTCGTTTGATGGAAAGGTACCGGTATGTGGATTGTGGATGTACATGATGTAGGCTAGCGTATTATAAGACATCGTTGACCTCTGTGATGTTAATTAAGAGTCTAAGAGAAGTCGAGATATTGAGCAATGATCTCGCATTTCGAGCGGTTGAATTGTAAGCCATGATCTTCGCAATGATCTCAGCTTCGATTGCGCATGCACGTCCTCGGCCCATGGGCGCCCGCACCATAGGTCAAGGGGGGTCGCGTGACCCCCCCTGGAAAGCATGACAAAATATTAGCAATAGCACTTTCTGGGCAAATGTTAGTGGTTAAACGGGACAGCTTGCCCAACAGTCATTGTGTTCTTTTACTTCACCAACTTTTGGGGTATATCTTGTGGTTATCTCTACATATTGAGTACTACTTTTACCCGTTACCCAGTCATAATTATGTATATTATTGTATAATAGGCCTGCATAGAGTCAGACGTCAGAGGAACAGTCTTTCAACCACTCAGGTCATCAGGGTACGGTAATCGGATATGCCGACTATAGCTAGCCGTAGACTCGTAGAGGTTGCCCTCAAACCCCGCTTGTAAGATTGATGGCACCCTAATTGTCTTCCTGTGATGCAGGCCAATGGTCAATCTGCCAGTCTAATGCAGCCTGGCATCTTGTACCCATATGCTCTCCTTTCTAAGAATGCACAAGGATGATGTCTCTCATCAAACTGCCCTCCCGCACACATTCTCATAGGATGATAGGACACAAGAGTTTACAGTATATCAAATTTCAGCTGTGGACTTGTGGTAGGCTATGCATTTACAGGGCTGTCCAGCCTCTTTTGAATAATTATTGGTGATTCGGCTTGTGGATAAAGCTGTCAACCTGTCACGACATTATACCGGTAGCCTATATGTATAGTGTTGATGTTATTATCAAAAATACAGTGACCCAAAGCTTGTGGAGGTAAGCTCATTCACTGTTCATAAATCTTGCTCTACTGCAGTCAAAGTTTTAGTTTTTTTAAAACTTTATTTACCTGGTAAAACTCTGGCTGAAAGGTTTGATTTCTTCTGGAAATGTCTAAGCACGCCTGCAGGTGATTTGGCAGGAAAAGCTTTAACTTTGTCAAAGCAATATCGAGCAGACCATATAATGGTCAGGATCTCATAACAGAAATGGAAGATTTACCCTCTGTACATAAGGTAAATTATGGATGTGCCCATTGAATCTGCATAACTTTTTAACATAGCAAATATTAAATCCGAGTAATTTAAAATTTTGCCAGCTTACAATAGGCCAACTGTAGACAATTCAATCAGAAGAAATCTCTGCAATAAGATTATTTAGCAAGCTGAAGAGCCTGATTTATGCCTAAAGATGACAGAATTATTTTTAAAGGCATATAATGTCTCATTACAACTTTACAAGATCTTCTAGATCTGGTCAGGTTGAGCTTTGAGACTATAGTCTTGTTTTTAAAACTGCCATCAGAAATTTTGCAGAAAAGTGACAAGGAATGCTCTTTTGTTAGGCCTACAGTCATTCTTTTGTGCTATAAATGCGAGTACAAAATACTTTGCTAGTATTTAAAATTGTATCTCAAATACTATAGCATTTAAAATAATTACCATAGCCTAACTGAATCAAACATACGGTAAGAAATAATATAAGAACTTTTTGCTAATGATGAAATTTTCTTGTTGTTATGACAATTAACATCACTTCGGCCAGTTAGCGCAGAGAGCGCCTCTGAGTAGGTTTCTTGAAGAGGCGCTATATAAATAAAAAAATACTCGAAATAAATAAATAAAGAACAAGAAGAAAATATAATATTTGATCAATCAACTACAGGTTCTTGCTCATGTAGACTAAATACAAAATTACAAGCTGACGAAGTTTTGCCCCTGAAATTTTCTGCACCCTGGAAATAAAGAAATGACGTCCCTGTATGGTACTGTTAGTCTATTATAGTTAGTACAGTTAGTGTTATTGATATTTTCCAAGAATAGGCCTAATATACATTGTACATGAATAATATATGCCATCTTAGCCTATATCAAAGTCGAAAACTGTTTTAAGACTTTTTCGTTTTGTTATAAATGGCTCATAAATATTATATTACGTTACATTGAGATAATGTTTAGACTTTTTAGTTGTGTGAGTTTCTTGGTTTTAATGGCATTATTTTGTATCTTAACTCCTCTGGCCACGACCAAGTCGACTGACCCCCCCTGCAAAAAATCCTGCGGGCGCCCATGCCTCGGCCGTCACCCTCGCCCTCTCCGTCCCACCACCCACCCTCCCCAGAAAAAAATGCGAAGTCAGGAGGCACTGCATTATCTGCATAAAGCGATAGTAGGCTAGCAGTTGGTCTCTGAAGAGAATATATTATATACTGACGGCGTTGGTCCGTTGAATAAATCATCCAACTTTACTTTGATTGATTCATAGTACAAGTCATCCTTCTTTCTTCTTCTTTACGTTCTCTGCCAAGTGGCAGGTCCAAACGTCCAATGTTTCCACTTTTCACGCTGTTGTGCCATGTCCTTCAGTTCTCTGTATCCCTCTTCCCTCATCCCGTCCAGCAGTTTTTGTCTGGGCCTTCCTCTGCACCTCTTTCTCTCCAATCTTCCTTCGATTATTTCTTTCTGCAGTGAGTCACCTCTTAGCAAATGTCCCACCCAATTCTTTTGTCTTATCTTTATTGTGTCCAGCAGAGATCTTTCTCTTCTACCATCATCAAGTCATCCACGAACCGTCTTTCTTCATGCACCATGCAATGGCCATGCATGCATCGCAACCACTAGGCCTACACATGTAGTAGACCCTAAGTCCCTAACCAACATGTTACATTGTTGGCAACATCACCGGTCCTGGATTATAAACTATAGCCTATTCTATGCTCTACGTATTAAACGTCTGCACATTTGACCGCAAGCAGAACGCCCTGCATCTAATGTCAATTTATGTCATGTTAAGCATCGATCAACGTTTCGCACATAGGCTTACATGCAGTTTCTACAATGTCAATAATATTGTAGACGACCATTAGGCCTATATAACTTCCACTGCCTGCCTGGACAATCGACATACCGCAGGCCCCCCTAATTGAATACACGGGTGGAATAAAGCACTAAGTGCCATTATTTTTTAATGACACTTAGTGCTTTATTCCACCCTTGTATTCAATTATTTTATCTTGATTTTGCGAATGTTTCAGAGGCGCAGTCGGACCTTCCGAAATAGTGATCCTTTCAGCACTGCAACTAGACCTACAACTACGGTTCGTCCAGCTCACCAGCATCATGTGCTACCAGAAACAAAGATGAACGCAGCAGGTTGCAGTCCATCGGATTACACTGGAATTGTTTCCGATAAAAGCGGAAGTTCTTTGGAACAGACTCAGTGCCGCATTTCACGAAGACTTTCCCTTGACGTAGGTCTATCGCTTAATCAGACGAATGAGGAAGAGATTCAAAGTGTCAAGGACACGAAGTCACTTTGTGGTACTTTGAAGGAGAGCTTCCAGCTGAAAACTTCTGACATTCGAAGTATGTCTTTGGATTCATCCGTGGTGCGTGTGTTAGCTGCTCAGACGCAAAATCCTATGAATCACGAAGTCATGCATGAAGCTGCTGCTGCTGGTGATCAATATCTGTCAGTCGCTTCCTTTCAAGCGACCGGCGTTGCTTCGCAAGATCTGCATGGTCTTGCTGCAGCAGCAGCTGAAGCATCGGCGGTTGGATACGACCAGCGCCACCTGGTCAGTGGTCCGTCAACGTTGCTCCGAATGGCTCGCATGAAGAAGCGCACGTCATCGTTGAATGCGGCCATCAAGACAAAGTCTGTCTTCCCCGGTGGCTACTGCGGTGCTGGTGGCGGCTACTGCGGTGGTGGTGGTGGATTTGGTCAGAGACACGTGAGTACGATTGGCAAGACCGGCAGCAGTCAAAGTCAGGCAGCTGGCGATGTTCGAATGAACTTAGAGAGATCGCGGAAGACTCGAATCGCTGAAGAGATGAAGGTTTCTCTGACTCTGCTCGTTGTCATCGTCATCTTCGCCATCTCGTGGGCGCCCATCAGTCTCGTCAACTGCCTCGAGACATTCCAGTTGGCTCGCATCCCTCGATCCATCGACCGCCTGGCCGTCTGTATGATGTTCCTACAGTCGGCAGTCAATCCAATCCTGTACGGAGTGATGAATAAGAACTTTCGCGGTGGGTTCGACAGCATTCTCAAATGTTTCATCTGCACCAAAAGAAACTGATATGATGCTTTGGTGAATTATATTCAGCTGTTATAATAGATAACGGTTTGTCAATTATCAAAGACACATAATTATTGCTCGCAGCTCGTCGGACAAAACTGTATCAACATTGACACAATAATGTCGACGACACGACATACGGACTATTCGATCAGGCTGGACACTTAATTGGCGTCGCTGGACAGCGGCGGCGCCAGGATTTAAGATAGCTAAAGCTCTAAACCCTTCCTCTCTCCTGGAGTGCAACCGGAACATTTCTTTGGAGTGATCATACTGCAAGCGACAAAGGCGCGAAGACCATACCGCATTTTTAGATGTTTTGACATCTACTGGAGTCTGGACCACGTTTCAGGCTCTTGTTTGTCAGTTGTTTATTAACAATAAAGTCATGAAGACTTCAATAAGTTGTTTTGCAGAGCTACTGACTAACAGGATAATAAAGTCAAAGCCTTATTAACCATAAAATTTAAAAGCTAATTCTAGTATTCAGCATCGTTTTTACAACTCTGAGCTAACTTAGTTAGTAGGCCAAACAGTTAAGCCTAATCAGATGTTGCCCTTGGAGTTTTCTTTCGACCATTTTAAAGCATGGATCCCCAGTTTTTTTTGTGAGTGCAATTTGCTAGCAAGTTGGGAGGGTACCTCGAACTTTCCAGGTCATCAGTTGTAGGTTCTCAAAATGTCTGTCTCCTAACATTTGATAGATTTTTTCCATAAATTTAGAATATTACAGTAATGCATGACAAGTGTAACTGACACAGTCGTTACCGTGTACTGTATACCGTATATCGTGAGATACAGCCCACACGGTATCGCATTCCCAGTACTTTCCCATTCCAATTTCCCACTGAATCAACAACACATATTACTGTTATGTCACACTATCGTAAGTTTCAACCTGATCTCAAGCAACATGTTAATCATCAAAAAGCAAGATATCAATTGAGAAGCAAGATAAAAATGTTCAAAACACAATCTGATTTGATTGTCATGTAAACAGTTAACTTATTAAATATACATCAAAATACATTAGAAAAACAAGTTAGAATTGCAAACAGTGATGATACAAGAGAGACATTTCAACCAGGAATGTTTTAATAATAACCAGACTGCCAAGCCAACCTTTCCAGCAGCATTATCAACAGACAATATTTAATATTATTAAGGCAAACTTTTAAAGCAGCAGAGCAACTACAGTGACCCTGATAAAAGCTTGACACACACAAAGTCAAAACAAATTTGAGAAAACCAACAGAGAGCAAGAAAATGTGTTACAAGGTTAAGGCACTTTGCAGAGTGAGCACAACAATCACAACTGACATTTAAAGTTATCGGCTGTTCGTTGCATAATTAATTATTCTGTCATTTTATATGAAATAAACTCATCTAATCTGAATGCAAAATCTAACATGTGTCATAGATGTTTTCACAATCTCATGCAAGTTTTCATTCTCATCACAGCTCTGTGCAAAAAACTGAAAAGCAACATCAGTTTATAGATGAAGTCTTAGTTTTGAAGTAGTGAGTAAAAAGTCATGCGACTTTTAAACATGTCTCTTATTAAACATATCACATCTGCATTAGTTTCTGATGAACCAGTTTATAAAAATATCACAATTTATCAAAGACATGCTAACCAACAACAACTAACAACTCACATACACTTGTGTCAACAACTGTCACAATTAGAATAGATCAGCAACAAACAAAAAACTTACTACAACTTACAACTTACGTGAAAGTTTCAGTACCTTACAACAAAGTACTAAAAAACCTTCAGTAGCTTGACGTGGATCATAGTATCGTTTCATACATTTTTCAATGCTTTCACATCGGTATAACTGATAATCATGTATTTGTTCTTCGTTATGCACACTAGGTGCATTGATAGAGTAGAGTAATAGTGTTTATGCTGCTGTAAGACGAAAACAATTGGCAGAAAATGACTATGGACAGAAGTGTAAAAAATATGGTGCTCTTAGTTTTTTCTTCGGGCACGGTGGTGTAGTGGTGGGTTCGGTGCCTTGGAGCCGGAGGGTTCCAGGTTCGAATCCACCTCAAGGTGATGCTTAGGGACTTTGAGCAAGTCTTTCACAGATATTTTTATGCATGAAGACTCAAAGGGTCTCTACATAAAATTGCATGGATTTAAATCGGTCGACTAGTCAGAGGCGAGGGATCTAGCAACTCGGCAATTATTCCACGTGAACAGCAGGTTGAAAGCACACTGTGTAAACTGAGAGTGGTTGAATTGCACCTAGTGAATGCAGTTATGAGTAAACTGGAGTATAACTTTGCAGTACTTACACAGTCAGTTAAAAATGTGAAGTGATTGAAAGAGCATTGCTGTCACAACTAAGGCACACATCCAGGCACACATCCAGATACAGACAAATTGCTAAACATAAAGCAGAGGACACAAATGCTCTAACCATATGAACAGGAAAGGAAAGACGCAAAGCAAAAGATGACTTAACACGCTTTAATGATGAGGAGGAGCATATTAAAGGCGACTGGGAATCTAACGCAGCAGCAGTAGCCGGTAAATAAAGTGTCAAAGTTTCTCTTTCGTTCTCTACAATAATTGCACTCTGACAAAACAGAAATTGCTTCACGCTTTACAGCACAACAATAATTATTTGATCGATAAGAAAATCAATTCTCTCATTCAAAATACAACTTATAATCAGCTGGATATGTTTGCAATAACTGCAATAATGAAGACAAAAAAGTTTCTGCAAATCATAAAAATGAAAACACTATGAAACTAAAGTTAAAACAATCGTTGATCATGAGTGATGTTTGTCATGTGTGCCATCCTCCTCCTTTCCTTCCTGCTTCATGTTTCTTTCGTCAATGAGATCCGCTCCTGTTGTCTCATCCATAGACTTCAGGTCGTTCGGATTGTATGCCACGAGTTCTGCCTGCTGGTCTGGAGTAAGCCACGGCTTCCAACCGGGATTGTTCGATCTTTTCCAAGACAAATAGCCAGAGCAGGCCTTGTGTAAATTCTTCATGACCTGAAATACATCAGCAGAACATTAAGAAGGTAACATAGCCAAACCACAAGTCTATTAGTTTCTCATCTTCATATAATCTGTTCAGTGGTTGATGGCATTAGGGAATTTGGAATAACGAACTTAAGTGGACAATGAATGTCTCAGACTAACCATACACATAGTTCAATGTACAGTGTCTTAACGCTATTTGCAAATTGCCATATCTACCGTAAACACAATTTTTAATTTACATGCCATGTATGTGTGTTTCTTTAGCAATTCAGTCTAACGAATTTCTGTTTTGAATTTCACTCGAATCGATCGTCAATTAATCTCATCCAAAGGCAATATGATTACGGCACCAGATTAGATTACAAAAGCAAAATCTTAAAAAATAATTGCGCTGAAATAGGAAATTCCAAACCTGGAGTCGTAAGTGATGTATCAATGGATTTAAGTATTTCAGGACTCAAGTGTTTTAATAATTTTCAATGGTGTCCAATGAACTACATGATCTATTTTAAATCACATTGATTGAGTGGACATAGAAATTATACTGCAATGAAAAGATATTATTCAATGCCCAAAATATTAGAATCTAATTAATTGCCTTCGTTCTGATGAACAACTTTGCATCAGATGCAGAATAATTCGATTAATTAATTATTATACCATACTACAAGGCCGTACTCATAAACATTTAAGGCTCATTTGAGAATCACAGCAGAGCTGCTGAGTTAAAACCTCAAGAACACGAAATGCAGTCGGAATAGTTTCCAAGGAACTATACATCAGATCAAAATTGCAGTTAAATCACACGTTGTCTAAGCATACCTTTGGAGCAACAAAGTTAGTTGCCAGATTAACTGCCCAAGCAGGAAGCGAACCTGGAAATAATAATTATACAAACATCTTTACTGTTGGAATAGGCAAGTATGCGCAAACAAGCACGCACACATACAAGTACAAATATGCAGGCACACATGTCACTGCATGCATGTGTTGTGCAGAATGAGTGTAAATGAGTATAATGCCACAGATACCGAACTCAGATCTAGTTTATTTATGTGAAAGAAACAAATAGGATAAAGTAGATAAATTTTTATACCACACAACATCAAGCAATTGAGAGGCATGAAAGCATGACAAACAGGGAGACAGAATCTGATGCTGAGCCATCATCTGCCAACGCAATCTCAGTATATAAGTCAAAGCAAAGTGAAGCCTCACTTCATCCCTCAGTGCCTCAGCACTACATGAGCACTACATGGAAGGCAATCATTTTCTGCACTTCACCCTTTAAACCACCAATCAACAAATCTCAAGCTGATCTTGGCACAGTGCACTACAGCACTCGCCTAGATTCCTTCTCCAATTCAGCTGGAACTGCTCAAAAGCCTAGAGCACCTCTGCAGTGCATAAACAGTTTGTTCATACAGAAAAAACTGTCCAACAATTGCGAACCAGCAGTCTCCCAATATACAGACCCAGCAATTCAACTGAGCACACCAACCCAAATGCGAACAACTTTTCATGTTCGTATACTATATTCTGATTATTGTGTCTTTGAATGTATATGTCTAATTGTTTATGTATATAGCGTCTTTTTTAACTCAGAATGCAATCTGCAACTGAGAATCACAGTCAATACTTACTTATTAATATAACATGAGCTACATGATGCAAGTGATGCTAAGCTGAATCCAGAGAAGACAAGAACATATGGCCATCAAGATGAGTCATGGATAACATTCCCATGGAAAAGACAGTTCTATCCTTGCATGTGTGCATACTTCCATTTGACTCTACTCAGCTTAAGTGTTGCATTCACTTTTGCTCTGATCAGTTAAGTGACGGCTAATTGTGTAGAACCTATTGAATGTTTTCTAACCGTGATTTATCTAGGCACACACGCATGCACACACACACACGCGCATTCATGCATAATGGTAGAGGTTTCATTGCTACTTGCATTTACCAAAAATACAGTGAAATTATTTGAAAATTGAGGTAGGTACCATGCCCAAACAGCAGTATAGCAGCTTTTCAGAAATTATCTCTTGCTCTGCAGAAATCCTAATATTAAAAAGAACAGAGACGACGATGACTGACCTTGTGGGTTGCAATGCGTCACGTAAGTCAGCTGACACCCAGGAACGTCGGGTGAATCTGCTGCGGCAACGATGTAGTAACCAGTCAGGTAACTGATGGCACGCACAAAGTTCTTCTTCACTGGTGCAGACTGCGCAAGATCAAAACAACGCAATGGTTACGAAGACATAGATCTCACGCCGCATAAATTCTCATCTCATTCTCAAAGTAAAAAGCAAACAAGTATGAAATGTCAATTTAAGCAACTATATAACGTATCAAATCACAGAGGAATAGCAGTTTATAGACATAATCAGATGAACTGTGACTATTTATTTCGCTAGACATCGCTGTTCATCGTTCTCAATGAAAGAACATCCACCAGACATTCAGAACATGGTTTCACCTCTCCACCAAGGTTGGGATTCCTCTGTCTGGATTCTATGAAAACCTTCATATGCAATCCCTTTCACTCACATTTCCTACTTGCTTTCCTGATGCTGTGCCTATCAGGGGTTATTTTAACGTGCAGCTGGACACAAAGTGTGTAGTTGGAAAACGAATTTGTGCAGTTGAAAATCAGGTTTTGTGCAGTTACTTTTTTACACACAATCACATAAACAATGTAAGTAGCTAATATATTTTAATTAAACTAATTGTAACAAACAAGATTATAAGACTTTTGCCATGAATTTAACTTTAAATTTCTATTGACAACTCTATTGGCATAAAATACAAGAAAACAAGTCTAGAGATAAAGACATGGCATAGCCTATTCAAACAAGCAGTCTGATGCAAGCCAAATAACGCTTAGCTTAGTTGCTGTTTACACCATCGTCCATCGTATTACGTGAACTGTTATAATATACTGTAATAGGCTACTATTAATTATTATATGGTTAATGGTTATAATGTTGTTATTTACAATCATAATATATGACACAATCCTGCTAAAATGAGAATAACTTACTGCTAATATTTGTACAAATCCTACTTTTGTACAACTGAATGGCTTCTCACCAGTGGTATCCTTCAAATTTTAAACTTTACAATTTCAAAATGTTTGGTCCTATTATTTGAACACATGATATAGTAAAACCTAAAAACAACATCATTACTACACATGGCTACCTGAATTTGTAGTTTATTAGTTCTTGGTTGGTTTGTGTACCATTAAATATGATTTCAGAAAGTACGTCCTGGTCAGCAATTCAGGACCATCTTGGGAAATAGGGTTAAACTGGCATAGTGCTGAAAAGTCTGCTTATATAATAGGCTACTATAATATTCGTGTCTGCATTTATTCATTAGAATAACTCAGCAACTGGAGAACTGAGCTGCTGAACTCGATACATAAAGATACTTTTTATTGTAGTTATAATAATATATATATTGAATCCTAAAGCACTTTTTTATCAGTACTGAATAGTCTAGTGGAGTTATTTTGCTAAAATGGCACCTTAAAAGGGTACCATTATAGTGTGGAATAAGCCCCACCCCAAATATTTGTTACGTGTTGCTTATAATTATTGAAGTCTTAGCCCACTCTTATAAGCACTGAAAAGTACAGGTATTCTGTTACGATGACACCTTAAAATGCCGCCATTGTAATGTGGAAATTCAAAAAATTTCTGATGAGGCTCTGAAAAAGTAGAGGTATTTTGTTAAGGTGACACCTTAAAATGCTACCATTTCAATGTGGAAATTCAAAAAAAATTTTGATGAGACTCTGAAAAAGTACAGGTATTTTGTTTAGGATGACACCTTAAAATGGTACCATTACAATGTGGAAATTAAAAAAAATTTTAGTGGGGAGGGGCACATCCCCTCCCCATACCCCTCCCCCTACCAGTCTCGGTCCTACGGACACTTGATTGTCTCCCCTCCCAAAAACTTGATTCCCCAGCGGAGGGGAAGTAGATTAACACAGTGCTCTTGGAGAAGTAGGTTTATAAACTTAGCCAGTTACATTATCATGATAATGATAATAATATTAATAATAATAAAATAATAATAATAAATTAAGAAGAAGAAGAAGAAGAAGAAGAAGAAGAAGAAGAAGAAGGCCTTAGTCTCAATAATGACCAATCTACCCGATGTAGGATGCTATTCTGATAATTATGTGCAGTTGAGAAATTTCCTTAAAATAACCCCTGGTGCCTATAGCACACTACCAGTTGCACATAGTAAGCATGAACTGGCTCAATCAACATGGCAATCTGGGTAATGTGTTAAAGGCTTGAAAGCTGTTCTATGTCCAAAGCTATTAACTGAAGATGCCACATTGGCGAACACGCAGTATGAGAACTGCAGTGCAAGAAGACCAGCGTCTTGGCAATTCTTGCTTCACTTGCACGAATTATTAACTTATTATACTGCAATCACTGATCACCACAAGGGTAAGTAATTTGGTATGGAATGTGTCCATCACACCTTTTGATCTGATGAATAAAAATTGCCATCCTTAACCATGAACTATTGCATCTTGAGAAGGTTTTCACATCACATTTAATGATATTTAGTGCCTTAGGCCCAGGTCTTGAATTTATTAGGGTCATTCGAAGTAAAATGGCTTGAAACACAAACTGTTCACTGATGTCCTTATTCCCAGTCCACAGACATCAACTAAAAATGAAGATTCTCATTAAATGGGTTTAAACTCATTTAGCAGCAACTCCTTACAACTCCTTCTGAATGAAAACAATGTTAATCCCATAGATCATTGATACACGAAAAATAGAAAATCATAAGCGCTTAAACTCAAATTTGTGGATGAATGAAGTCCTATGGTAAAGATGCAAAACTAAAATCAATCTGAAGAACTGAATTAGCCAAAATAAAATCATCCTAGAAATTATCCCAGAAATGACAAAATCCATTTGCAAAAAGGTGGATAGAAATTAAAAACTCGATAACATAAACTGATTAACAGAAGAAAGAAAAGAAGAAACAAACCGCATGATTAACAGAATGATTAAAAATGATCTTTTCTTTTCCCTGGTCCAACCAACATCGCTGAGTAACAAAATCTCGGTGCATAAGAGGTGGCACAAGCTTCACTACAGTCGGCAACAAAAAACTTTAAATCAATCACTCTAACTGTATTGAAAAGCAGCATGCAGTTAAACAACCAGTAATAAGAAAGCAAAACAGAACTGCATACTTAAATAAACATATCAATCATCACAAAAACAAATTAAAATGCAAAAAAAGTTTAAGTCTGTCTGTGAAAAAGAAGACATCAAGTTCACCAGATATATTTGCGAAAATAAAATATAATTAATTATGTTGCATTGTTGTTGCTCATGTCCATTGCAAAGTCTCAAGAGTTTATTTGTGATGTGTCACCCGGATATGTCTCATAAATTTCAAATAAACAAATATATATACATACACAGGGTGGGCCAAAAAAGAGCCCCCTAGATTTTTGAGAGTATCTTGGCCAGAAGTAAGAATTTTTTCTCAATCGACCAATCAGCAACCAAAACAATCGCGTTTGGTCAGCGGCAAGAAATCCGTCCTTAGATCTCATCGATTGATAATTGAATGCAAGACGTTCGCTGCACATGTTATGGTATCGGCTGGCTTTTGTTTTGGTGGCATAGGTCGTCTGCATTTCATGGATGAAAAAGCGAAGGTCAATGCTGCGTATTACGTTGGTCGTCTGCTTCCGGAATTAATTTCAGACTGCAAGCATCTGCTGCCATCGGGATTCATCTTTCAGCAAGACGGTGCACCAGTGCATACTGCTCGTCTCGCGCAAGACTGGCTTGATGTCAACTGTCCGGGTTTTATTGAGAAAGACCAATGGCACCCAAACTCTCCTGATTTGAACCCAATGGATTACCACGTGTGGGAACTATGCTGGAGAAATGCCACATTCTGCGACCATGGCCAAAAACGATAAGAGAATTGAAGGTCGCATTGGAGTTGGCATGGGAAGGTTTACCTCTGGAACCCATCAGCAAGGCCATCAAGAGCTTTACAAAGAGCAAAGAGACTCAGAATATGTGTGAGCACCAGAGATGGACACATTGAAGACAAGTTGTGAAGCAGTATCAAGTTTGCATGATAAAATACATTTGAAATGTATCTGAATAAAATCGCTTTTGTTACCTTCTGTTGCGTTATGTTTTTGGATCGTCAAAAAACAGTGGGTGGACTCACTAAAAGTGACATAACTTTTGCTCTGTTTGAAATTATGTCTTGAAATTTGGCTATCGTATGTAGATATGAATTACCTTTAAGCATGCAAAACTTCATTAAAAAATTCTTATTTCTGGCCAAGATAATAGCAAAAACATTTGGGGTACTTTTTTGGCCTACCCTGCATACAAACAAACAGCTCAGAAAAATCTAAAAATGAATCATGCACTCAGAACATGGTTTCAGTTGTTAACTTAAACAGTCTGTCATCCTAAATTTTATTATTATTAATATTATTAATTTATTATAATATTATTATTATTACAAAGAAAGACAAAAAGAAATGGATTGGACATACACTAAAAGAAGACAACCTAGTAAAAACGGTGAAAGAAGGAAAAATTGAAGAAAAAAAGCAAGAGGAAGACCAAGGCAGATGATGTTGGACTCGATGATGGGGAAAATGGGATACCAATTACCAAAGACTAAAGGAGAAGGCGCAGTGGAGGGAGGAGTGGAGACATTGGACATTCCGACATGCCTATGGGCAGAGAACCGGAGGAAGAATCATTTTCATTATTATTATTATTATGGCCACCTATATTTCTGTTGATTACTGATGATAGAAAGAAATTCTTACAGGAATAGTACCCTATGTCACTGTTGACAGCAACTCGACATATTTCAAAACAGTCGACGACGTTTGGATCCCAGGCTTTGCGATACTTAGCGTCATGCAGGACATCATACAAGACATTCGCTGACACATCAGAAAAACTGCCATTTATCTGAAATCATTTGTAAACAAATTCATCAGACAAAGCAGTTAAAAACAAAATTTTAAACAACAAATAGTAAAAGCTGCACAAATTTAGTGACTACTGAGGACACGCATTTGAACACGACAATAGAAATCAAAAATAATTAGCACACACTTGCAGATTAATATTTGCGCTATAACTAGGCTGTCTCTGTCATAGTTGTGGGTCATTTCCCATACTTTCACAGTCATTGCCGCTGTTGTCATCTTGTCTTGCCATGCCTTGGTCAGATCAAGGTACAGTCACACTTACGCAGGCTTTCACATGCAGCTGATTTGACAGGTGGGCTGCAAGGACTGCCGATGGTATTTCTAAATTTAGTCAAGTATAATGTACTTCACTAGCAGCCTAACTCTGTGGTATGAAGATAGCAAATGTACTGCTTACCAATAGAGGTAGAGGTAAATGACGGCTCAGTAGCAAGTACGTAAACATTATGGCGGTAACAGAATCTTATCTGACAGGAGCAGAATAGAGCGGCCTGACCGATGGCGATCGAAAGCCCAATGTTTCCGCGAGCCCACTGACCTACGGTGATGTATTATATAGTCCAATATTTTCGCAAAAGTAAGTAAAAATACCATGAAAAGATATAAAAAAATTATATCATGGCTGGCGTGTGCGGGAAGCTTTTTAACCATGAGATATCTCGTAGCTGGTGGCCAATGTGTTAAGGTCACTCTATTTTTTTGTGTTCTTTAGTTTACTTAAGGGTATTAATATTTCTGAAAATACACCTTTTCATGGTATTTTTACTTACTTACTTCGGCGAAAATATTGGGCTATACATCGTCGTCGTTCAGTGGGCTCGCAGAAACATTGGGTTATCAATCTCCGTAGGTTAGGCCGCTCTATTCTGCTCCTATCTGTGTCAGCCATAATGTTTACTTGCTACCGAGCCAACCTCTACCCCAATAGACTTTTAGAAATTTGTATTTACCTAAGATTCTTGTAAACCTATGCTTCTTGAGATGCTTTCTTAATGCACAATAAACCCTCAGGTTCATATATAACGGGGAAGTTGGTAAGTTCACTCACTAAGTAGTCTACTACATATATGACGTAAATAACCGATCTGAGTTTGCCCACACACCCCAGGTTATTTAGGTATGAACCCTTAAAGGAGTGGATGCTCACTCCAAGATCCAGGATGTTCAACTCAGCTGGATAAGCCATTTTTCAATCATTAAATACAGCATTGCTGTAAGAACAAGCTTCATTGCATGACGGTAGGCTAATGGACTTATAAGTGGCAGAATGGCGTTCAGATTCTAAAATAAGTGCCGTCCATGATCCATAATCGTACAGCCACACTTTCAAGTCCTAGATTAAAACAATAGGTTAAACCGTAGTTTAGGTTGTTTAATTATTTTCATTTTCGATATCCCGTAGTTTAGGTTGCTAAATTAAGAAACACCCCAATCATGGATATATGGCGCCATAAAACGCGCTATTCCAATTTCTGAACATTCGCAATCGGAAGTAGCAATATAAACCGAAAATATAATTATATGGAAGCTGTATTAACAAAAAACCGGTACTTTTTTATCCGACAACCAATTTATTACATTCGATGACAAATATTTAGTGACGAAATAGAAGCGGGATTTTACGCATGAGGGTCGGTTAGGGCTCAGGTTAGGTGTCGTGAGGGTCGGTTAGGGTTAGTTTTAGGGTTAGTGTAGTCATTCTGCTGAAAATGAAGCTGGATTGATGAAAAACGCTTGAGAAGTAGACCCTGGATAAAGGCATTTTATACCTGAAATGGAAGCTGGATAAAGGCATATTTATAGTTGAAATGGAAGCTGGATTGAACCTGGCGATCCAGAAATTACTTGTATATCATTTATACACATGCAAATAATTTAGCAACCTCACTTTTGGCCAAATAATTAAACAACCTAAACTACGGTTTAACCAAACAATAAGTACTGTATTTGCTAGATCTTCAGCTCTGTTCGCTCTAGTCTATTCTTATGAGAATCCTCCGGAATTCAATTTAATATTAATAAACTGAAGACAACCTAGAATAATACGAAGGTAGTTCCTAGTAAGGGCTAAGAGTATTGTACTGGACGTGTGGTATCATACAATCACTATAATTAATAAACGTTATCTGAGATATCAAGATAGAATAGATTGCTGGTGAACTTTGATCGGTCACCGGTTGAGTGAATTCGGATCTACTGTTAATCACATGAAATGCGTTAAAATATACGCTTATCTAAATATTATGGCTCCAATTTGTCACACACATCAAACTCACAGTGTCCTAAGTTAGGCCAACAAAAGAGGTAGGCTAATAATGAATAATAATTATTACTAACGGGCTACCTTCACCATGTCGAAATCCGACTCTTCATTACTCTTCGTCCACAAAACTACTCCGCTTTTACTGTATTCGTGCTTCCAACCGTCAACGCTCAAGCACATCGCCTTCAGTTCCAAAAAATCCGAGTCTTCGGGCATTTTTACTTGACCCAACTGCATGCTTATTAATATTATTATTATTATTTAAAAAATAAAAAATAAATTCAGATAAATCTCTTTAAAAATCCACTGCTGCGTACTATTTTCTTTTCTATTTTTAGCCAGATGTGGCGCGCATTAATTTACAGACGATAACAGCTAAGCAATAAATATTGGCAACCGACTTGCTCAAAATTTGAGCCTCCATTTAATAGGCCTAATCTTCTTCTTCTTCTTCTCTTCTTTACGTTCTCTGCCAAGCGGCAGGTCCAAACATCCAAATGAATGTCTCCACGTTTCCCACTGTTGTGCCATGTCCTTCAGTTCTCTGTAGCCATCTTCCATAATCCCATTCAGCAGTTTTTGTCTAGGCCTTCCTCTGCACCTCTTTCCCTCCAAATAGGCCTAATATAATTAGGCTATTATATTAAGGGCGCAAGGAAGTTGAAGGTACGTCGTCTTTAAATGGTACTAGGTAGGCCTAACTATAGAAGTCTGGGTCTCTAGGACCACCACCTTTGCTCACTAAAGATGATAGCAGAGGCGTAGCGACCGCCCTTCGGCTCTAAACTGAAAACTTTCCTCTTTGAGTGTACCTATAGTATAGATAGTTTTAATTGCTACCGAACTTCAATGTGCACTTCCGAGCTTTGTAAGGAGGGAATTATCAAATTTCAGTTGTATTGTATTGCATTGTCATGCATGTTGCATCATTTGCATGGCCTGAATGCGATAAGCAACATGGCGCATCTACACCCTTATAAGCGATGTTCATGCAATTTGTGTATCGATGGTCGTTCCTATGTTTACTTCAATGGTCTGAACGACCTTGCACGAGAGTTGGTCTCTTTCTCCTCGGAAGTGGTGACAGAATAGGATCACGGGTGGGTTCGTTAGCATGAGATTTTGATTAATTTCGCAAAAATAATACTAGTTCTGTTAATGTTGGTGATCTGATTTGAAGCCATGCATTTTTTGATGCACCTTAATTGTGAATACTTATTTAAGCGAACAAAATGATTCAGAATCAAAGAAAATATTATTGGTTTCGGTACCAAATTTGCCACGTGAAAACCTTTAACTTGTGGCTTTCTTTGCTAAAATATAGGTTTTATAACATTTTTATGTGTAATACCACATTATATGAACGCTACAGTAGAAGTTCGATCGTTGAAAACAATTCTTGCTCACTTTGAAGAGCTTGGATTGACGAAAATGCTTACTGCTTAAATGGAAATTGGATTGATGAAAGTAATCCTTAATTGAATAGAATTCGGGGTAGATACCTAGAACGGCTCAGTAGCAGGTAAACAATATGGCCGTCACAGATACAGGCACAATAGAGTGGTCTCACCTACAACGATCAATAGCCCAATGTTTCCCGCAAGCCCTCTTGCCTTACGGTGGTCGATAGCCCAGTGTTTCAGAGAAATTAAGTCAGAATAATAATATTTTCTTTATTGAACAATTCGCGGTTTACAGACTGCAAACTTCTTGGTGGTGGTGGTGGTAAATGTAATCAAGCAATAGTAGAAATGCATGCAGTACATTATACAGGCAGCAATAAGGCAACTAAAGAATAGTAATAATAATGACAATTTATTTGGCGCCGTAATACAGCACATGCGGTTATAAGTTATCCTCAACAAACTTAAGTACACAAGCTACGTATACATCACCAGAGTGCCTCCCTAGGCAGAAAATAATCTCTTATGGGCCATCTATAATTATATTAAGTACGCAGAGAAATCGTAATTTGTGTGCTGTATTACGGTGCCAAATAAATCGTTGTTATCTTGGAAACGTTGGGCTATCGATCGCCGTAGGTGAGAGTACTGGCGGAAATATTGGGCTATTGATCGCTGTAGGTGAGACTGCTCTATTCTTCCTCTATCTGTGACGGCCATATTGCTTATGTGCTACCGAGCCATTCTAGACCTCTAAGGAAGTTGGAATTATGATAACATTTTCATTTTTAGCATAGATAGAAGTTGGATTGATGAAACTATTTTATAGTGGAATTGGTAGTTGGATTGGGGCTTAAACTAAAGCTGCAATGGGCAAATAATTTAAAGTGCTGGAACAATGAATTACCCTAATTATATTTGCAAATATTGTGGTGTTTTTGGAAGATAGAATTAATGAGAAATTAGCCAACTAGTTGGCATACTTGTAAATGGTGGCCTTGATCCGAATGTCACTATACTTTACTTGGTGACAAAATTGAGATGATCAAACAATGTAAGATGTTGAAAGAATTTAAGCCCTCAGGATGTTTAAATGAATCGGCGAAAGACTGATAATTTATGTATTCTGTGCTTTAGTATAACAAACATGTACTTAAGTTGTTATCTTATAGCCCAGTGGTTTCCAACCTTTTTTGCCTTTAGGGCCACTTTTTCTAAGTCGGAGGACACGAGGGCCACTTTGTCTTAGTCAAAGGACATTAGGGCATTTAGGGGGCCACAATGCTAACATTTAATTAACTAAAAGCATATAAAATTGTTGTAATTGATTCAAAATAGAATGTTTGGTGTTATTTATAATAGACGTCAAAATAATATAATTTGTAATAGAAAGAAATTATGTGTTCTACCCTGTCCAAATTGTCAAATTTTTCATATATTTTTGTTAATTCTTTGAGAGATGAGGGCCATTTCTTGAGACCTCGCGGGCCACTTTTGGCCCGCGGGCCACGGGTTGGGAACCGCTGTTATAGCCTAATAGGCATGCTTGTGGTACCAGTGAACCCAAACAAGTAGAGACACATTCTATACTGTAGATGAACCCAGCCCACAGACAGGATTGCTAATTATGCATAGATTTATATGTGCACCATGCTGATAACCTTTCCTTGACTACCTCCTCTACTGCCTACATGTCTGTGTTGTGGTGTGTTTGCCCTGCACTTCTGATGTATGGCATTTCAAGCAGACTGAACTTGGATTGACTCGTGAGGACCAGCTTGCACCAACTCTGTTAACTTTTTTATGCAGGATATCTTTGCAGCGGTTATCTTTGAAGACCAACTTAATGACAACTAGACGCTGTGTTGTAAACAATCGTATAATTGCCTGTAACTTGTGATCTCATGTACGGCGCCCTTTCCTTCGGCCTCGGCTGAGCTATGGCGCTAAATAAATCGTCTTATTATTATTATTATCTGAGAAGCAGCTGTTATCCAACAAAACAATTCTCTGTTCACTGTTCACATTAGAGTTTACACACCAGTAATTCTGTCGTCCTTCGTTGTTTCTCAAAGTCTCTGGCAAATATCGGACTTGTTAGCAAATTGGTTTTCTGTATTGGCCATAAAATCCCGCTAATTTTCCACTGCCAGTGTCGACAAAGATGGCGGCTGCTTAGATTGATGACTTTAGGAGGTAGCAATGCGATAGACTGCAGCAGAATCTTCAAAATGAAAAGATCCCAAAACTCGCAGCATTGTGCTTGTAAATGCAGTTGTAGTTTTTCTCTTGTCTACACGAGTCTCAAAATGGCGGCACCAAGGGAGCGAACTTTCATCATGGCCAAACCCGATGCAGTTCATCGCGGAATTGTTGGAGACATCATCAGGCGATTTGAACAGAAGGGATTCAAGTTGGTTGCAATGAAGTTCATGTGGGTATGTACAAATGTAGTTCAGTCTTGATTTGACTGCCCTGGCCTTTTATATCAGTTAAATGTATCGCTAAATTAGGCTTTTACATTATTATTCTAAAGTTAGCTGGTGATGAGAAGATTGTGGATAATTAATGTGAAATTAACTGATGAGTGTGACTCTGATTGCGTATGTGACAACTTGGATTTCCTGTTTTCGTTTAGCATCCGTAGTCCCTTCTGACCATTTATTAAATGACTGTTTTATTAGAACATCACCTTTTGGAAACTACTTTCACTGACTGTAGTTGGGGTCAATCTATTCAGGACTTGATTTGTTGATGTGCCTCTTTAACTATATTAGTTATTGCTAATGAAGAGAGCTGAGGTCATATCGTTGTAAGGGCAGACATTTGTTGGCTTCATCTTCTGTAAAACTCTGCTGCAATGGGGACACTCGGCCAAACAGTGTCAGAGGGAAGACCATGCAGAGAGAGGACTGGCTGTCATCATCTGTCTTAGGTTTAATTATGGCAAGCACTCAACACAGTTGGTCTTAATAGGGGATAGCTACTGTTCGTCCTAACTTCGAACTGGTAACGACGTTGTATTGCGCACTGTATCGTGTTACTTTTGTAGAACTGAATGCCAGTTTTCCATTTTGTATTTGTGCCATTTAGTGCCTTCAATTTGCATTGACTTAGGGATATATGTTTTTTTATACTTTTAACGTAAAGCCGTTTGTTGGTAAATAAGAATCTAAATATATAAAACTGATTTTGATCGCTGCATTGTTGGGCTGCAAATTGAACAACTGTTGAAATGGACGTAGTGTTTGCAACAATTCTCTCCAGGCCAGTCTCGATCTGTTGCACGAACATTATTCAGCGCTGGCCAGCAAACCTTTTTTCAACGATCTATGCGCTTATATGAGTTCAGGTCCAGTGGTACCAATGGTGAGAGTTGTGTGGTCAGCAGAGCTTATATTTTGCTTGATGACAGAAGAGTAACCTCACAAACCTGACAAGAATATGTTTCAGATTGCCTGTTCTGTTGATAACATGCGCTTTTCATCATGAAATTCTATATTTGCTGTGTAGTAAAAGATTGCATTTGTGGTTTGGTTTTGTCCAATGTTTAACCCTTTTTATACATTTTACCATTTTTATTTTCAGTTTTGAGTGGTTTTACTCCATTTTCATGTTTGATTTGGATGATGCATTTCATTTGAAGCTTTAATACAATTGTTGCTTAGTCATTTGTTGCCAAAACATTGTGTTGTTGCGTGTGAGGTTTGCATGGTTTTGCATGATTGCGTTGTTATTAACAGGCTTCAGAGGATCTGCTGAAGAAGCACTATGCTGATCTGAAGGACAAGCCATTTTTCCCACATCTCGTTAAATACATGTCATCTGGACCAGTTGTCCCAATGGTATGTGTCTACATTTGTACATAAATTTGACAATTTTGAACATCACTTAAGTTTTGACGTCTCAGTATTAGAATGAAGAAACTATTATGAAGTGATATTAATGCTGACAGGTTCTATGCAGACTAATTTTTTGAATGTGTGCCAATTGACACAGTGTACAAATGTTTGTACTTATGTGACAAAGTTGATACGAATAGTTTGTGTAGTTCAGATGTCTGTCTAAGCATTGTATCCCAGCAAGCTTTTTCCTTTAATATTTACTGATATTTTCTGTCTTCTCAGTCAGCTTCTCATTTAATATGCATCCTTAATAACTAATTAATTCAATATGTTGTAAGAAATGTTTTATGTTGTATATCCCATTGAGTGTTTGCAAGTGGTGTTACAATAAAGAGTATGCTTGCTTTAAAAGTTGTTGAAGCATACTTTGTTCGATGCTGTGTGTGTTACCACGTGTATGGTATTGTGTTGGATGGTTGACAGTAGCTGATAAAGATTAGTTCTCTTAGAAGTTACTGTGGGAGTTATTTATTCAGCTGCTATCCTTACAGAATGTAAGACACAACAACTTAGGAAGTATCCTAGAATTAAATTGTGCATTCTAACTATTTTCTTTAAAGTGGTTCTTGATCGGTTCTGTTTGTAGCATTTGTATTTGATTATTTTTTGCTTATGTCTTTTCTGGAACACAGGGAAACATTAATGCACAGCATTTATCCGGATATACCTAGCAATTCCTCTCCACATTTATAATAAACTGCATGCATTTTTGTTGCTTTGGAAGTTGATAAACTTATATATGTAGGAAGTGAGCTGTTTAAGCATTTTTGACGATGTGCCAAACCAAATATTGAGGATCTGACTTTGTCACATGACCTTTTTGTCCTTGGATAGACACATACCTTGTGTTTTGGATTATTCAGGAATTTTCTTATATCGTTAGGAAACATTTGCATTGTTTAAAATGAATGTCTAAATGCCTTGTCTGAGTTATCACAAATGTGTGACTGAGCTTTGTAGTTTATCGATGAATCGTCAATATTAGGCTTAATCTATCAAAGGTAAATATTCACTTAGCACTGTTGAAATAAATGAAAATTTGGTTATTTACAACTTTAAGAATGCCAACACAATTTGAATTTATATCGAACCTTTGATTAAGCTAACTACCCTAAATCTTTAACTCCAGATATTTCATAGCACAGTCCCAGCATGGGATGCACATATTACAGCAAGTGAAGACTAAGTGGTTGCGACCTAAGACGTGCTGTGGTTTCAGCTTGTTGAAGTGCTGTATGAAGTGGTGCTAAAGAGTTTGGTGTTATTTGTAGGTGTGGGAGGGAAAGAATGTCGTGAAGACTGGACGTGTGATGTTGGGTGAAACGGATCCATTCAAGTCACTCCCTGGCACAATCAGAGGAGACCACGCCATTGAAGTCGGAAGGTATGTTGGAGTTGCATTGATTTCTAAGTTCAGGCAACATTTGGCATTGTCTTTTGTTAAATGAATTGACGCTCAGCATATACAGTGTGGACACATTCACATACTCCTTGGGCACATTGATGTGCTCCTGGATAGTTGCTGTTCCACTTAATCGTGCCGCTAGAATTATATAGTACTATGTCCACTTTTTGAAAAATCAACCTAACGCTATATCCGTTATGGCGGTGACTTGGGCTATGTCCTCAGCCAAGGGCGGATACAGAAATTTTGGACGGGGGGGCCAAAATTTCTTGGTCTTGGGTCCGGGAAAAAATTTAGGCCTTGGGAAAATTTTTCTTTGTCGTATCCGCCCAAAAAGTTGATGGCCTTTTTTTTTTTTTTAGTCATCCGGTCAAATTTTCGGAGGGGGGCCGCAATGCATGGTGGGTATTTCTTAATAGGGGGGCCAGTTCAATCCAAATGGGGGGGGCCACGATACATGGAAATTCTAAATGGGGGGGCCATGGCCGGATAAGCCCCCCCCCTGGATCCGCCTCTGTCCTCAGCCGTCTAGCGTAACTGGAAACGCTTTGTAAAGCTCTTATGCCAGTGCAAAATAGTTCTATGTCCATAAATTTGGAAGGTTTTTCAAGGCTATAGAGACACATGTCCACAACCAATAGAAAGTGTAATTTGTGTCACGTGGTTGTTAGGTGACAATGTTCTATGTCCTCAAAAATACACAGTGATTTAGGGATGTGTGAGATATTTCTATACTGCGTTATGTCCATAGCCAATAGCAGTGAGAGATTAGAACACGTGACCGGGACTTGTTGTCTGACATAATGGTGACGCTTACACATCCGGTCGATGTTGCTTAGGCAACTTGCAAAAAAACACGAAATATAGATGATCGTTTTAACCGGCAGTGCGAATCTAGGATTAAAATGATAGCTTTTACGAAATATAATTGTATTCTGTGAAAAAGTTGAAGCCAAACGGAAATGTGACAGTACGACGTCGCTTCGAGATTGTTGCGTAACAGAGTTGCTAGTGGGCATAGGACGCAATCGTATGGTTTTCTGTGTCCATAATCGCGACATTATTAATGCTATACTGCTCTATGTCCAAAAATTGTCACCCCTGCCATAATTATATATAAATTACTCATATTAAATTTAAATTATGATCAAAATAAACATTATGATCATATTAGGGAAAAACAGTGTTGTCCGAAAATGTAAATTTAATCGCCATCAATGAAACAGGGAAAAACATTTTCGTCACCAAATCTTAAAATTCGTTTTTCTCAGTTTCGCAAACAGTGGACATAAAACTATAGTTCTAGGGGCACATAATGTTGAGCAGTGTCATGTCTCCAAAGCTATAGATGCACTTTATCAGTTAAAGAATTATGAGTTAAAAATTCAGCTGCTTAATAACTGATGTTTGTTACTTGCTGGTCAAGTTGTCATGTGAGTTAATTTCTTTAAAGAGACACTTTGTGAGGCATGGTAGTGTAGTGGGTATGTTCGTTGCCTTACAGCCGGAGGGTTGCAGGTTCGAATCCACCTCAAGCCGCCTTGTAGGGACCTTGAGCAAGTCCTTCACTCACAATTGCTCAGCGCTTCGGCGTGAAACTCCGATTCAGTGTCCATGCTGTAGTCGGGAGCACTTCTGAGGAGATATCTTGAAGGAGCACCATAACAAGTGCACCATAACAAGTGCACATACATACATATTCGATGTCAGACTATTTGAATTGTGTCTGGCATGCTCTTGTCATCATTAAATGTCACTTTAAACATCAGCTACCAACTGGGAATGGTCTTGTTGCTTATTTTACGTGTGTACATGTGTGATTTCAATCATTCTGGAGAATTGTTTGCGCACTTTTGCACCAACCATGTTTTGTCAAAGTTCTTTTGCTTGTTGGTATAAAGTATGTATTCAACATAGGTATATTGAGGATAATTGTATTTGTTCTTGTTTATTTTTCAAATTCAGGAACATTTGCCATGGTAGTGATGCCGTGGAGAGTGCCACGAAAGAGATCAACCTGTGGTTCAATGAGAAGGAACTGGTCGCGTGGAAGCCAGCGCAAGATGACTGGGTCTACGAGTAAAAAATGCTCGACTAGCTCCGTCAGTGTCATTGTCACTGACGATTGAACTTTAGGTGTGTCTCAACAATTGTTTGTGTATCGTGTCTATCGTAGAACTTGTCTAATTGCTTTTCACGAAAACATACGTTAGATTTGATTAGAATAATGAATAATGAAAGTTGGACAAATTAAGAGTTGGCTGCAGTTTGTTCTATTCTACAGTATCCGCTGTATGGTCTGATACGGAGCTTCAACACGGCACATTTCTGACACCAAAATTAGAGCAGGATTTTCTATATTTCAATTTGGTAAAATTTTAATGCAAAGGACCTTCGAAAGTTCTTGAGGTTTCGGCTGATAAGTGACATCATGAATTATGAATAAGTTTCTGAACTTTCAATTGAAGAAAAATTTAAGTGCCCTGAAATTTCAGTTGATTTTAGCAACTAACTGATTTCTTGAATTAGTCGTATTTTGAATTTCTGCTTGTTGTAAAAGATTAGTTACATTTTAAATTTGCTTTGAGCTATCTTTAGATGCTGTGCAAAACAATTGAAAAAACTGATATGATGAGATATTGCAAATATGGATGTAGTCAGAAATGAGAAAGTCTGGTCTGCTTGCAAGTCAATGATTTTGCATTTTAACGCTAAATTCTTACATAATTCAACGTGTGATACAGTGGTAAGTTCTTTGTGTTTCATCCAGAAACTATTTTTGGACTCAGTAATTTAATATTAGTCAATAATAGTCTTATACTTTTCTCATGCTGAAGTTGTCTTATTGTTGACCCTCTTCTGAAAAGTGTCTGTCTCCTGATGATTTGCAGCAAAGTGTGCACCATTCCTACCATTTAATAAAAAAAAGTGAACAAGTTTTTGCACGTTGGCCTCTTGTCTGTTGCATCTTGTATGCTCTTGTTTACATGTGAGTTGCAGCATTTCAATCTGCCAACCACAAAAGTTGCTCTAACTAATCTGCAGCACTACTAAAACCATATTTTCCATTGACAATAAAACAATCAAATCCATGGACATAAATGGGTAATAACTGTCTTCATTGTATGCATTGGCACATGCACTGCAACTCGATGCAATGAATGTATGCCCCACTACAGACTGCAGCTCCTTAGTCCAGGAATAATAGTCCTACTCCATCAAACACACTGGCTTCCTGTTGAGTTCAGAATAAAATTAATTAAACTGACTTGTTTGACCTACAAAGAAAGCCCTTGGCACTGTGATGCAATGCCTCTGTACAGCTAGTAGCTGTTTACATTCATTCAAGTTGCTGCCTGTCATTATCAAGTGATTGTGAAGTCGAAACATCTCCAGCGGGGAAACCAGCTTATTCACACTACAGTTCACAGGTGTGGAGTCAAAACAAAATCGATAGGCAGCAGAGGGTCAAGAGACGGAGAGAACGATGGATAGCTATGGTGGATGATGTTTAGATTTGCATTTCAGTGTGACTGCTTGTGTAACAGTTTTAATTACTAATAATGTGGGGTGTAGTGGTGGCGTCGTTGCCTTGGAGCCGGAAGGGGCGCTGTAACAAGTGCACAAACACTGCACGTACAAACAAAATGTATAATAATGTAATCTTATTGTAAGCTAATTTAATCAGTTCACGACGATTGTCGTACAGCGACGCAGGTAGGCCAACTGCAAATTGGCGCGCGGCGTCTGGACAGGTGATTGTCTGGACAGCGCGTGATGTCTAGACGAGCGTACGTTGAGTGTACAAGGAGGGAGTGGAAGTGAAGAAGGAGTGTTGTGTGTTGAGAGCTGTTGAGATAGGCTGTAATAGTTGTTGTTGAGTTGCGATAGAGTAGACTGATGAAGGTAGTAGTCTTGTAGTTGTTATGATAACGCAAGTGTAGTCATTGTTGTGTTGTTGCTGATCGTTTTACTTTACATCGGATTTTGGAGTATAATAAGAAGACTTAAACACGTCGTCGTTGTTGGTTACAAAACAGTGAAAGTCTGTAGATTCTTTACCTAGCCATTTAGCTAATGAAACAGTTATCTAGGGATAGGCCTATGCTACCACGAACTTATACGAAGAAGCTTCCGAAGAGACTGATAGGAGGAGGTGATCACAAGGAGGTTATCACACTTATGTAACAGATTTCTTGGTATGTCTTATAATTATGGCTCGAGCATATAATTTTAATAGTTTCTTGAACTGCCTGAACTCTGCCTTTCTTACCAATCTTCTGCTTTTAATACTAAAGCCGTTTATTATGACCTTCTCCTTCAGACATTCACTGCTTTCAACATTTATGCCTTGTGCATTATACAGAAGACACCATAGAAAGTCATTAAAATATATAAGCTTAGGCTATTAGTGAAGTCAAGAATTTGTTAAGGATGTGAGGAAAGTGAAGTGGGTGACATGCTGGGCTGTCGATGTGAGATCTATGGTCAACTCAAAGGTTGAGGTTTAACATTGCTGCCTAGAAAGCTGAGAAAGGACTTCAAAGGAGACATTCATGATCCAGTGAAAAATCATTCTTTTACTTTCAGGCGTTAATTCCGCTGAGCATTAAGATTTCAGAGGTGGGGCTGATGTAGCAGCATAGTAGGGGCATTTGGTGAAACAACAATGTAAGCTATTTAATACCCTATCTATGTGCCGCCGCTTTATATCCTAGCGAATATTTCTCATGTAGTTATAAATATAATCCTTGTCGAACATGATGAAAAATGAAATTAGTCTTGTTTAACCATTAAATGGTTAAACAAGAACCACTCACAGAAATTGTCTGTGAGTGGTTCGACTTGTTTGAACCATTAACATTAACAAGCTGGATAAGCCGCATCTATATATAATATTCCACTTGATTACACGACACCAGCTTCTTCTTATTGAACTACTGTAACAAGCATCGAATTAGCGTGATATGTGATCAGACATTAGAGATAATTATATGAAAAATAATTTGGCTTAGTTTTTTTAAATCACGGTGTATTATGCCTACGTCAATGTCCGACTATTCAACGTCTGATGGACAATTAATCTGGTTAACTGCGTGCAAAGCAATCGACTTGACTTGACTCGTAACACATGAAAAGCAATTCGATATTGAAATGGATGAGATGACGTTTGTCGTCACACGATGTACACAGTGTACAGTGTGACTCGTCCAACTCAATTCGATATTGAAATGGATGAAATGACGTTTGTAGGCTACAGTCTGACTTTCGTCCAACTCATCCAATCGACGAAAATTGGTGTTGGTGTTGTTGGGTGGGTGGGGGAGGGGAGCAACGACAACGGACAAGCGTGCATCCGGAGGAGGAGGAGAGGAGGTGGAGAAGGAGAGGAGAAGAGGAGAGGAGGTGGAGAAGGAGAGGAGAAGAGGAGGTGTCGACAAGAGGTAACACCGAAGAACCGGATATGGACACAGGAATCAAACAATCGTCTCATTGTTTGCAGACGACTTCCAACCTCGATCAAATCTCGAATTACTTTTCACTGATTAGGTGGATGACCACAGACAACAATGAAACAGCGCACCATAAAATTATGACGACGACGAAGATGACGATAATGATGATGATGATGAAAATGACAATTACGATGTCAAAGTCTTGTAATAAGATACGAAATCCAGGCACTTATTTTGAAGTCTGGTATCCTTCCTACCAGTTAGGCTAATTGGCCAGTAGAGCCTGGAATGGTAAGGGGCTCCTCTGATTTCGAGCATGTCTGGTGGACATAAAGGGACATACATGTATGACCCAATCGTCTCTGATGGTTAACAGTCTTTCAGATTTGAACTAACTTGCTTTTAACTTTTCACGAGTTAAATTCACTTTATCCAACCGTTGATTCCATGTTCATTTGGCCTCGTTTCTCCCCACCCCATGTTGCCCACCCTGCAACCGATATTTTATGTCTTTATAGTTTATAAGACACTTCCATCTAATATCTGGCACGGTCTTGTCAGGCGCTCGACTCAGCTGCCACTCAGAAATGTCTAGTCCACAAGTTACAAATTTCCAGAGAAAAAGTGAGAGATAGGGAAGGAAGGAAAGAAGAATGGAAGGAAGAATGGAAGGAAGGAAGAATGGAAGGAAGGAAGAATGGAAGGACGGAAGGATCATGGATGAAAACCTGGCATCTGCATCTTGTCCACTGGTCGATGTAGACGATGGACTGAACGATGACGACGACGACGACGACGATGATGATGACGACGACGATCGGACGATGACGACGACGACGACGACGATTCTGTCTTCTATGCCGAAGACTTGAGCAGCATTTGCACTCAACGGATATCATTGAACTCATAATTTTATGCAAGGACGAACGAACGGATGAACGGACGTAGAGATGGACAGATGCACGGACAGATGGACGGACGAACATATGGACGGATGAACGGACAGATGGACGGACAGATGCACGGACGGATGAACGGACAGATGGACGGACGGACAGATGGACGGACAGATGGACGGACAGATGGACGGACATGCTATTGATGCATGATCTGTAAGAGCAGCAGCTGTAGAAGCGTTGGATGCGACGTATTTAAATGATTGACTGTAGTAGCTTCGCTTGACATTATATGCATATAGTATGGAAGACATCCACAGTAGAGATGGATTGGCAACGCCCTGTCGTCACACCAGCATCACTTGCATAACTATAGCTGTGGCAGCATCACCAGCATCACCAGCAGCATCAGCATCACTACCAGCTGCATCACCAGCATCACCAGCAGCATCATCATCAGCATCTCCATCATCAGCATCGGCATCACCAGCAGCAGCACCAGCAGCAGCAGCATCACCAGCATCACCATCACTACCAGCATCAGCATCAGCTGCAGCAGCATCACTACCAGCAGCATCAGCAGCAGCATCAGTGGCATCGGTCCATCGCCTGCAGCAGCGCCGATGAATCGTCGTTGCAGATGGCGCACAGCTGCGATGGAGTAACATAGACGACGACGACGACGACGACGACAAGAAGTCAGGCGACGGTGATGATGATGATCATCGTCATCTCTTCCATGCATGGATGGACGGATGGCAAGAAGTAGGATCGCCTGATGATGCAGTGGTAAGCATTACATAATTTACATTTCAATAAACCCTCCCACCCCTCCCGTGCCACCCCACCCCACCCGTGCCACCCCACCCCACCCCACCTCACCCGTGCCACCCCATCCCTATGCATCATATATGCAGTTGGTGAAGATCCTGCATTAGTCCATCCCAACAGACGATTAGAAATAATCGCGAGTATATATACATATATATATATATATAAACATATAATACATATACACATATAATACATATATATATACATATACATGAATGCATGTACCTATTATTATGTAGGCCTACATGTATAATTTATAATTTATATACATTTATGCGCTAGTTTAAAGATGATATCATGCTGCATTTTCTGCGAACGTTTCTATCAATATTATCATCATTATGCCGCGATCACAGTCATCGTCTTTGTAGTCGTCGTTTCTCTTATCGTTTTTGTCATCATCATCATCGTCGTCGTCGCCATCGTCGTCGTCATCGTCATCGTCATCGTCATCATCATCATCGTCGTCGTCGTCGTCATCGTCATCCTCATCGTCATCGTCATCATCATCATCATCATCATCTCCATCATCATCATCATCATCATCATCATCATCATCATCATCATCATCATCATCATCATCATCATCATCGGGATCTTATAATATTATAATGATCTACTCATCATCTTCTAATCGGCGTTACGTTTATCGTAGCGATGATAATTAATTGCATGAAGGTTCAAAGATGAATAAATGATGGACCATTCTCCATGTATAGGTAAACGGATGAGGAAGAGGAGGAGGAGGAGGTGGTTGAAATCAAATAATGTCTCTGTGACCCCCATGCGCTGGTTTCTGGTGTTTTATATCTTCCATGAGATGTTTTATAGGCCTATCTTCAGATTTACAAACTCAAGAAATTGATGAGAACATATATAGGCTTACATTAGGCTATGTATGCTGACAGGATCGAGGGATATAATAGGCTTAATATAACTTACAATGGTCTAGGACTCAAGGTAAAATTTTAGAGCAAGAGCTTAAAAATATGCAATTCAAGAAATTAAGACTTTGTGTATCATTCAAGTAGGTTTCTAAATGCAAACTTCTCAGTTATATGAAGTGCAGCATGCATCATGATTATTGTCGTTAGAAAGGTGTAAGTTTTCCATGAAGCGCAATGCATCATTATTCTCTTGCCTCTGGATCTGATGTGGAAAGGACCATTAAACAGTAACCTATGCTGCAGGACTGTAATTATGTCGCGTTGAGATGAAGCTCAAATGTTGCATTTAGTTCACATTTATCTTTGATGATGACGACCTTAGCAAAGGATCAGCTGCTTAGCTGCTAGATGTGTGCAATTGTTGTTTGTGAGGCCAGCAGTACTGTTAGCGCAGGTGCACTTGAAGATCATGTTGGTCAGGTAAAAATTAATATTTAATGACCTCATCGTTAAAATGATGCGCATGATCAGATAGATCTACACAGCGTTGCTAATCGACATTTAATTGAACAAGAACTCATAATTTTAGAGCATCGCAGCTTGCCATTCCAAAAACACGCACATATGTTATTTCCAGGCGTTAAGACCTCTAGCCATCTTGGATGACATTGCATGTATATATATATATGCATATATATATATACATACATGCATATATATATAACTACAAACGTGGTGAGTTATATATATATATAGCCTATAGGCGACGGTAGCCTATATATGGGAAATGGGGATCGACAGCTATAGTTAAATGCATGTGAAACTGCAAGCTCTAAGCACATTTGCATTTGCTCCAAGCTTATATCTTTTAGTTACCAGTAAGCGCTGCCTAGGCCTAGCCTATATAGGTTCCGCTTGATTTAAAGATGAAAAATGACAACGTTCGTGTATTTCTATTGAGATCGAATAAGTATGGCCTCGAATCTAATCAATTGAGCGACGAGTCTCAACTCCATCACCATTGTTTAATCTAGGCATTTGCAGGGGTGGAAATTTCCCCAGAATTTACATTTCACACAACAATTTGACAAAATGATGACAGCTTTTAGACCTATAGTTTCTGTTTACATTATATTTTTACATTAACTTGTAGACTATGGGCCTAATATAGACATATACTGTGATATCATTCACTATTATAATTATGATTATAATGATTATTAATCCTACTACAATATGTGATACTATTATAATTATAATAATGAGCAGGCCTATAATTGGATGGTGTTATGCACAAGTGGACCAACCCTCAAAATTTCACTTTCTATTTTTATTTTTCTATAAAATGGAGCATAATTTTCCGCACGTTTTGACACTGGAACCAACTTTCAAGCCCATCAGAATGACTAATTAGTAATTAATTAGTTAATTAATATCCAAACACTTTTGGACCAACTTCGCGATTCTGTATAAATCTGCAATGCACAAGTGGACCAAGTCACGATCAAGCCACAGATATTCGTGGATTTTCCATACGTGCAAGCATATCAAACGGACGTGACAAACAAACACATAGCGGAGTTTGACAGTGGAACCAACTTTCTAGTCCATCAGAATGATTAATTAATTGATTAATTAGTTAATTAATATCTAAACACTTTTGGACCAACTTCGCGATTCTGTTATGCACCAACGCGATTTTGTTATGCACAAGTGGACCAAGTCACGATCAAGCCACGTGGCCACAGATATTCGGGGATTTTTCATACGCGCAAGCACATACGGACGTGACAAACAAACACGTAGCGGAGTTTGGCAATGGAACCTACTTTCTATCCCATCAGAATGATTAATTAATTAATTAATTAGTTAATTAATGTCAAAACACTTTTGGACCAACTTCGCGATTCTGTTATGCACCAACGCGATTTTGTTATGCACAAGTGGACCAAGTCACGATCAAGCCACGTGGCCACAGATATTCGGGGATTTTTCATACGCGCAAGCATATACGGACGTGACAAACAAACACGTAGCGGAGTTTGGCAATGGAACCTACTTTCTATCCCATCAGAATGATTAATTAATTAATTAATTAGTTAATTAATGTCAAAACACTTTTGGACCAACTTTGCGATTCTGTCATGCACAAGTGGACCACGTCACGTTTAAGCCACAGATACACGTGGCTTTTTCATGCGTGCAAGCAAATCATACGGACGTGACAAACACTCTACTATTACAACTATTACTATTGCTACTTTTATTACCACCACCAACACGACTACTACTACCACTACCAATGCTACTGTAGCGTTGTATATAATTTGACGCTACGGGGTTGATTTTTTGGTTGCCATATATATATTTTGGGATCCCTTGGTAATTTCGTGGTTTGATAACTATATAATTATTTTATATCCATTTCGGTGACCTACATAATATTGGTGACCTAGATTTTAATGTTGAGCTCGTGTGTGATACGAGTCGCCGACAGAGATGACGTAAGCGGTCGCCATAGCTACCAGATTATTGATCGCTTCTTGCATGCACTTGCTGAAATGGAGGGTCGGCCGAAAAGGAGGAAGAGGAGTCGGCCGATATGACAGGCGCAGTGCCAGAGCAGTACAGATAAACGGATAGGCAGACGGACGGAGCAATCCACCCTGCTGGCCGGCTGCGTGTAGTCTGTGCATGCAGCATGGGCTCCTGTGTGGGTATTTTCCATCACGCCGGGTCACGTTGCCCTTGCGTGATCACCGCGTGTGCAGCGCATGCGCAGTAGCTCGCGTGCTACGTCAGTCGAGGCCGATATAGAAGAAGATCGCGCAACGGGCGATGAGTCGTGTTGGAACCTTCGTGCAGGTTGGACGTGTGACTCTCGATAGTGAAGCGGTGGATTCGAAGCCTGATTTTATTGAAGTGAAGGCAGGATTTATTGCCGCGTGTATTAGTTTCGACGTCGTTGTGCTGTGGATTTCTGTTGGCCATCTTCCGCGACTGGAGTCGTTTCTATTAATTCGAAGCGTCGTTCAGTTCTCTTGCTACTGATTTCTGTGTCGATTCTCTTCTTCGGCCGGAGCCGTTTGTATCGCTGTTTGGAGCAGGAATCGAATCGTCGGCGCTGTGTGTTCTGTCTTCGCACCCTCGTTGTGGATATAGGCCTAACGCCCGGGCCTTCGCATTTCGTCTCGCACGGAGCGAGTTCTTCTCTGTTTCATCGGAAGCATACTCGTCGTGGTCATTTTCTGCGAGTGTGGCGTGAGTCCGTCATCGCATCTTCTGGATACCTATATCCATAGTGGATCCCATTTCCTCGGCGTTTATTCTGGATTCCTCGTCCTCTACGTCGTCTCCATACGCACGCCGCCTGCCTTGTCTCTGGTTCCCGGAAATCAGGTACTGTTTAGTGGGGAAGCTAAGGCGATCAATTTTGTAGAAATATTGGGCTACTTTAAATTTTGATGATGGCACTTGAGAACTAAATTGGGGATATTGTAGACATACTCCGATCTAGGGCATTTTGCATTGACCTGCATAAATATATGTCATTGCATTGACTTGCATAATTATAATTTTATCTACATTGTGTTGAATGTCTGATTTGCATTAGAAGACTTAATAATTATTACTTGCCTTTGTGAAATAATAAGATCATAATTGAACATATTGATTTTGATTCTTGATAACCTTAGGAAGTTGAATAATTGAAATTTGTATAGCGCCATGGAGCAGAGCAGAACGTCAACTCCCTCGCAACCTTCCAGACCACCGTCTGCATTTGAGATGGGAATATTGCTAGAGGCAATGCAAACAAACGCTAAATCTATACAGACTAATGTTGAAGAGGCGATTTCGTCTAATGCCAGATCCACGCATGATGCCATTCAGGCTAATGCTAGAGACACACAGGAAGCTATCTCCTCGGTAAAAGCTGATGTAAGGGAGGAAATCTCTTCTGTCAGGTCTGATGTAAGAGAGGAAATTTATGCTGCACAAGAGGCAATTACCGCAGTGCACTCTAACGTTAGGGAAGCGCTGACGGAAGTCGTAGCGCGTATAGAACGCCTAGAAACAACGCCCAGGTCATCTCCTAAACCTGCTGTTGGTTCGAACTCGAGACAAACGTCTCCCATGGGTACCATGCACGCGCCTTACCATTCAGCCATCAGTCTGGAAAGAACTTTGGGCGCTAGGCCCAAGGACCTCTCCCTTCCGGTCAATCCAGGCATCCTGCGCCGGAGCGAAAGACTGGCCAGCAAGGCCCCAGTC
The DNA here is from genome assembly GCA_945859605.1 of Lumbricus rubellus. Lineage (NCBI taxonomy): Eukaryota > Metazoa > Annelida > Clitellata > Crassiclitellata > Lumbricidae > Lumbricus > Lumbricus rubellus. The sequence goes on from OX243819.1 coordinate 7,152,673, forward strand.
GCTTACGGAGAGGTAGGAGGCCGAGACACTTGGCCGGCTCGGACTCGACGGGATTTGAACCCCGAAGCTACTGCTTCTCTTCCTCCCTCTATCTCTCTGGACTACGACCAACAGCAGTACGCGGTCCCTTCGCGCGTCGGACCGGAAGTGGCGACTCCGGGAGCGTACGCAGGGGCGGGCGTTACACTACTACTAATCATTGGATCCATTTAGCATCATCAGAATGAAAAATTACTCACAATTTCCTTGGGATTCAAATGGACCAACTCGCAATACCCACAAAAATTCCCAGGACACAAATGGACCAACCAACAAATTCCTTTTTATTTTCGAAATCTCTAACGAATTATTGAAACCAATATTACCCGTATACCAATAGTACATTTCTACGCTTACATGATTTAAATCCAGATTTATCCATTCGAATTGAAAGAGTACTTTAGAAAAGATCGTTTTCTGGACAATAATGAGAAATGGGGTTGGTCCACTTGTGCATAACACCATCCAATTTATTGTTGGTGTTTGTACTTAGTTCAAATACTTTATTATTTTTTAAAATGTTTGCATGCTGCTCTGCATCTGACAGAATTCAATGCAGTTGTCTAATCGCAAACTCCAAATTTAAAACATTTTGCTAACCGCAGGGCATGATGGGCATCAGCTTATTCACGAGTGCCGTGGTTTGTGCAGAGATGTCGATGAAAGATGCGAGCCGGTTGTCATAGAGATAAGAGAGAAGATGTAGAAGAAGAATTGACAAATGTTGGTCGTGTTGAGGACGAAACATCTTTGTAGGCGAAAGATTCAATAGATTTGTAGTGAATGGATTTAATACACTGAGACGATGAACTACATGTACATGCAATTGAAGAAAAGTAAGAAATGCACTGGATATAGAGTCCGATAGACAATGGACATTGTCACATTATGATGATCTGCAGACTTGGACTAACATTGAGATGCTGCAGTGGACATGTGGCTTAATAGGACCGAGAACAATGTACATGCATGTCATTTAGTCTTGCTGCTGCTGCTGCTGATGCTAAAGTAATCTATGAACATGTCTATGGTATAGACTACACACGACCGTTACATACGCAACCAATTACATTCAGTATGAGAATTGTGGAAAAATAACTGGGGGGGTTGGCCTATGATAAACTTGAAATTGGGGTATGAAAAACATACTTTAACACGGGGCTCTAAAAAAGACTGGGGGGTTGAACCCCCCCAACCCCCCGGCAATTCTCACCCTGATTACATTAATATAATATTATGATCTCGGAAGTACAGGCAGACTCTGTGATTAACAGACGAGAGCGGAAGGAAGGACGGATGATGATGAGTGTTAATAAAATAAGTCGGCCTCTGATTCAATTCTGCCACATAATTATTGTGTAATGTTCGCAAACATGCATTAGCTAATTAGTTAGCAGGAAAGTCCAGTCTGGACAGTGCCTAGTATAGATGGATATTTATATCATCCATCATAATATAATATCCAGCATATCGATCAGAACAGCCGGCGGACGGTAACAAAATACATGCTCTGAACATGATACATGCGCATACACACGACGTGCATGTAGGCCTACATGTAGCCTACATGTGGAACATTGTAGATTCCATATTATATATTATATAACTGCTCTTCTATAGGAAGAGCAGTTGGCTTATACTGTACACATTCACCTGATACTCTTGCAATAGCAATGTATCTGGTAAATCACACACTCACACATGCACATGGTGGATGAATGAATAAGAGCACACGCAACAACAATGGCAGAAGAGTTTCAGTCATCTTGCCCTGTCTTATGTTCAAGTCCTTCACTCGGAATTGCTCATGCGCTTTAGCGTGAAACTACGAGTCAGTGTCCACACTGTAGCCGGGAGCGCCTCTGAGTAATAATCTTGAAGGAGCGCTATAACAAGATTAGTGCTCATACATACATACATACATACATACATACATACATACATACATACATACACACACACACATACATACATACATACATACATACATACATACATACATACATATTACATACATACATACATACATACATACATACATACATACATACATACATACATACACACACACACATACATACATACATACATACATACATACATACATACATACATACACACATACATACATACATACATACATACATACATACATACATACATACATACATACATACATACATGTGGACCTCTCTATACATACATACAATGATACAAGTCATACATTCAACGCTGCGTTAATTGCCTCAGTCAACCAAGACCGAAGCAGATGTAAGAGATTGCTTGACATAAGGACGCGTCGCGTGCCCTAATAAGTATTTCATTTATTCATTGCGAAAATTTATATAGGCTTTCCTTGAAGGTAACTACTCGGGAGCACTCCGAACCCATCCTCGGCTAAGAAGAACTGTCTACCGATTGAGAATGCAGGCGCCACCTGAGGAGAAATTGCGCTTCGTCGACCTCTCTACATGTATACTTCTCTACTTCTCTAGGAATTTCCAGAATTAGTTCCGACTCAAATACCATAGCCTAGGCTACGTATAATTTTGTTCTAAAAATATTTTTTAGCGATCACTAAAATTATTAGGTCTACTGCAAATATCCTAACAGATAAAATACAGATTAAGAAAAAGTTTACAATACGAGACGAAGAAAAGGACATAAGATTAAATTAATTGTATGTGAAGTGCCAACGCTTTTCAAAACATTTCGCAGATCGCTTGCTTCAAACTAAAACGAATATTATTGACGAACGAGTGTTTGATGTTGCTGATGACAATAATTATTAGACCATAATATAGTGTCTGTGAATAGCTGTGAATAGCTGAGTCATGCAAATGAAGGAAACGTCCTTTTCCATAGCTCTGGCTCTGATTGACAAACAAATGAAACATATGGCGTCTTACCCAACACGTTTCTCCATTATTCAGGATCGATCGACAGAAAAATAGCTGGAAAATGAGAGAGACGATCGATGATGGAGATAGCCTATAAGATAGGCTACATTGTGAAGAAAATGTTCAGTTTGTAAGAAAACACCAATACTTTGAATTAAATTCACTTATAATAATTCATTATTAGAGCAGCTGTAGTGGACCAACCAAGAACATACCATTAGGTATTTAGGCAGCCACTGTGTTCCATGTACGGTATTTAATCATCTCATTGCTCAGATCCATCAGACGATCAGCCTCCCACTTTGCCTTTACTACTATAGTACATGCATTTGTCTGTTCCCGCATAGACTACTGCAACTCACCTCTTATGTGCTTATCGAATCAGTCTTGAATGCTTAGGTGAGTCTCATTTCCATTGCTTTGAGCAATGAGCATATTTACACATAATTGTATGCTTGAAATAATATGCTACACATCACTGCACGCATTCACTACAAGATCCTCTTTCTTGTCTCAAAATCACAGCTAACGTAAAGCTGTGATTTTGAGACAAGAAAGAGGATCTTGTAGTGAATGCGTGCAGTGATGTGTAGCATATTATTTCAAGCATACAATTATGTGTAAATATGCTCAAAGCAACGGCTTTTGCATATCTACAGTTTGATAGGCATTTAATGCCTATCAAACTGTAGATATGCAAAAGCCGTTATCTGCATCTTTATTTCGTTCATTGCGTTCTGTTGATCGTCTTGATAGTTTTATTCCCAGGACTAGGACTGCTCTTGCCGAAGAGGTAGGGAAGAATAAAAGGAGGAAGATGACGAAGAAGATGAGGAAGAAGAATGAAAAGAGAAGAGGGGGATTGAGTCGCATTCACCTCAGAGCAGAGGCGTTTGCGTTTGCGATCCACCGACGGTCACTGAGTCACTCATTAATAAAGCAAAGGTTGACATATCATCTGGCACTGATACGCATACAGTACCTGGTAGTCAAATTCACTTCCAAAACTTCCACTACATGTATCTTGTACTAAACTCGAGATGTCGCTTGTAATCCCAGAAAAACTAAATCAGTTTGTTGAATTTAGCGACCTATGACTGTGTCTCTGTGACTGTGTGTCTCTGTGTCTCTGTGATTCTGTGACTGTGTGTGTGAGCGTGTGTGTGTGTGTGTGTGTGTGTGTGCGTGTGCGTGTGCGCGTGTGTGTGTGTGTGTGTGTGTGTGTGTGTGTGTGTGTGTGTGTGTGTGTGTGTGTGTGTGTGTGTGTGTGTGTGTGTGTGTGTGTGTGTGTGTGTGTGTGTGTGTGTGTGTGTGTGTGTGTGTGATTTCTTCCATGGAGTTGCTGCCATGGCGTGCATGCAGGGCATTGCAGGCGATGTCCCTTCGATCGTCGATGTGCCATTGATGAGGAAGATAATAAATATATCGGCGACCGATCGATGATTAGAACAGAATCTCTAATGCACACACACACACACACACACACACACACACACACACACACACACACACACACACACACACACACACACACACACACACACGCACGCGCGCGCGCGCGCACGCACACACCACATGATAATAATAATATCTCCATCGTCATCTGTGTGCGTATGTGTGCGTATGTGTGCGTGTTTGTTGTCTAGTCATCGTCTAAATAATTATGTGAATCATTGTGTCTGATGCAGCGCCAACATCATAGACAGCATACAGACATCGACAAACAGGAAAGCGTTGATTCAAAATGGACGATGATGAAGTCTCACAGAGTCTTGTTAATTATTTACCAGTAACTACAGCAGCAGCAGCAGCAGCAGCAGCAGCAGCAGCAGCAGCAGCAGCAGCAGCAGCAGCAGCAGCAGCAGCAGCAGCAGTGACTGCAGGCGATCGTAAGAGGAGCAGCGTTGAAATGGAGATGGCGAACCGAGGACCGCAATCAGATGGAATAATACCAGATGGAAAATCCATCGATGCTACAACTACCAATCATCAGGCAGCGTCCAAGGTCAAGGCCACCGGTGTGTCTCTGTTGCCAAGTCTGTTCGAGAGGTCGGCTCACAGCTGGTGGAACCCGAGATTCGACTCCGATGTTCTTGAGGAGCAGCACTTCAAGAGTTCTCTGCCGCAGAACCGTCGACACATCCGCTACGTACTCGGATACGTACTCGTGTACATTGTTCTGTCGTTCTTGATGTGGGGCGTCTGCTATGGCATGATGACGTGGACGTACTGGGCGGTTCAACTGGGACTTGTCGTCATCGGTTTCGCAATCCTCGTATTCTCATTCACCAACCATTACCGCAATCACATCCACGTCGTCTCGTTTCTCGTCGCCCATGTTCTTGCTTTCTTCGAGATCTTTGTGTGCGTCTTCAATCCTTACCTCACGTCAGTTGGAACGTTCACAGGGTCCGTTGAGTTCCTCATCATCATCTACAAGTTCATCCCACTTCCACTCTACGTCTGCGTCTCCATCGGTCTCACCTACTCTGTTGTCATAGAAACGCTGTCGAACTTCTACACGGAGATGCATTCATCGACGCACATCGTGTGCCGTGCGCTGCTCCATCTCTGCATCCACATCATCGGAATCCACGTCTACATCATGGCACAGGTCCGTCGCAGGAGCACCTTCATGAAGGTCGGCCAGTCGATCCTGTCGCGTAGAGACCTGCAGGTGGAGAAGCAGCTGAAGCACCACATGATCCACTCTCTGATGCCTCCGAAGGTCGCTGAGGAGATCATGAAGTCTCGCGAGAACGACCGAGGAGAGGACTACGACGACCAGACGAAGCGCCATCGATCGAACTCACATGGACCGGAAAGAGGCAAGATGAACTTCCGGTCCTTCCACATGTCGCAGATGGACAACGTGAGCATCCTCTTCGCTGACATCGTCGGATTCACTCGCATGAGTTCAAACAAATCAGCCGAGCATCTCGTCAGTCTTCTCAACGATCTGTTCGGTCGATTCGACGACATCTGTAAGAAGTGCAACTGCGAGAAGATAAGCACACTCGGAGACTGCTACTACTGCGTGTCTGGATGTCCAGAGCCTCGCGTCGACCACGCCAAGTGCTGCGTTGAGATGGGTCTTGCGATGTGCATCGCTATCAAGCAGTTCGACGATGATCACTGTGAGGAGGTGAACATGAGGGTTGGCGTTCACACTGGTACCGTGCTTTGCGGTCTCGTCGGCACAAGACGATTCAAGTTCGACGTCTGGTCGCACGACGTCACCCTCGCGAACACGATGGAGTCAGAGGGACGACCAGGGTGCGTACACGTCTCCCAAAGCACCTACAACTTCATCAACGAAGACTATGAGTTTGAATCCGGTGAAGATGTGCCAGGTAGGTACCTCTGCCCTTCCATGATAATTGTCATATAGGATATATTATATATAATTATATTTATATACACATGTATAATTTCCTTATATATTGATAGGTAGATTAGTGGACATGTGAACAGGCAGACAGACAGACAGACAGACAGACAGACAGACAGACAGACAGACAGACAGACAGACAGACAGACAGACAGACAGACAGACAGACAGACAGACAGACAGACAGACAGACAGACAGACAGACAGACAGACAGACAGACAGACAGACAGACAGACAGACAGACAGACAGACAGACAGATAGATAGATAGATCGATCGATCGATCGATCGATACATGTAGATAGATTGGTTGACTGATTGATTGATTTATTGATTGATTGTCTGATAGACACATACATAAAGTACAGTAGTAGGCTACATGCATGCTTACGCACGTGTTTACCATGATACATGTACATAAGCACACGGGCATGTGACTGGCACGTAGGCCTACATTGTACAGAAAACACAAATCCATTATTGGCTCCACAGTGTCGTTGTCGTCATCATCGTTGTCGTCGTCGTCATCATCGTCATCGTCGTCGTGGTTATCATCATCGTTGTCGTCGTCGTCGTCATCGCAAGCATGAACATCAGCTGCTATACTCGCTCAAACATAATAAAACATCAATAATTTATTATTATTATTATTATTATTATTATTATTATTATTATTATTATTATCCATTTTTTTGCTCTTGTGTCCTGCTTTAAAGAGATGAACGAGGAGCAGAGCTTTCAGCGAGAGACGCATAATAATAACAATAATAATACAGGTTGGTAATGGATGCGATAATTAATTATATTATTGGACCCAAGACATCAGAACAGCCAGTTCAAAGAACATTAGGCGGAACGCGGTCCAGAGCGTACTGCGTTGCTTAGCCTTAGATGACGTAGAGTGAATAGATGACATCAGATGACATCAGATGACATCAGATGACATTAGATGACATCAGATGAAAGGTAGACATGGCAGTTGTGACTGTGGATATAATAATAAATGATGAGCATCAACATATTAATTAAACATGAATATAGGCCTAAATGAATAGCCTAATTAATTATTTTAATAATTTGTCAGAGACGATAGGCATGTGATGTGCATTTCCGTTGCATCATTGTATCATCGCGTGTTTAGTCAATGCGCATGCGCTTCCAGTATTCTGGTTAATGCGAAAAGATTATGAAAAACTTCTTATCGCAGAATTGAATAGAAGTCGGAAGATTTCCGGCATTTAAAGACTACAGAAAATAGAAGAAACGATTACTTGAGACGATTGTTAGGTCTGTCTCAAAGACAAAGATATTACGGTATGTGTTTTTGTGAAGCGATTATGTTGGCTTGAAAACATTGACATTGAGAGAGTGTGAAGTGTGCAGAAATATAATTGCAGACGTCGGCTATAGCCCCGATAGCAAAAGCAGAAGTTTTGTAGACGCATCTGATTCATCTGAATGTAGCGAGTCAATCGAACAGAGACAGCAGCAGCTGCAGACGAGAAATCAGTGTCTATTTATAAGGAATTAAGTCGTCCGAAGAATCGATAATCGATCGATTGAATCATAGACGAAATATGAAATATTATGGATAACCAGATGGTCCAGATGTAATACTATGTTGGAAGATTCATTCGAGTAAAGGTGAGGAACTTCATGTGTATTGTGCATTGTGTATAGGCTACGCATCGAATTTGCAGAAATTAAGTCTAGACCCTTATCGTCCATAATAGCCTATACACACGCGCACTCAATCACCATCGTATAAGCTAATGCTTTTTGACACATTTGTTAAAGATACTTTGTAGTGCAATAGACTAAAATAGACATGGCACAGGTTTGTATAATTATAAATGGTGATAGAGGTGTATCATGGTGTATGTGATATATATATATATATATATATATATATATAATATATACACTGTGTCCCAATAAATCGGGCACCCTTTTTATAATGTGAATAAAACAGGCAAATCTTAATCGATTTTTCAAAATTTCAAAATAGAGAGAGAGAGAGAGAGAGAGAGAGAGAGAGAGAGAGAGAGAGAGAGAGAGAGAGAGAGAGAGAGAGGCCATTCTTCTTCTTCTTTTCTTCTACTTCATTCGAGTGATGCATTTGCTTGTCATAGATGATGAGGATCAGCTGCAGAAGTCGACAGCAGCAGCAGCTGCAGCATGCAACAAAGCAAAGCAGAACAATGGAATCGAGTGAATGATGCGTTGCTTTCTCATTGTTCTTTCGCTGGCTGATTGTGCAGATGAACAATAATTAATCTTCGATCTTCTGTGTGTTCAACTGTTCATGCATAACAGCATCTGATCATTGTTGTTCACTCGTTCGTTCGTTCGTTCGTTCGTTCGTTCAGTTTCTTTCTCTTCGCTTGTTGCTAGCAACTTCGTTGTTCCTTCGTTCATTTATTCGAGACCGTCTGCATCTCTTCCTTCCATCCTTCCGTCCGTCCGTCCTTCCGTCCTTCCATCCGTCCGTCCGTCCATCCTTCTTTCCGTCCGTCCGTCCGTCCGTCCGTCCTTCCATCCGTCCTTCCGTTCGTCCTTCCATCGTGATGCGATTATTGCGGCGCAGCTGGCAGCTTCGCTTGGGCGTTGAATTCCGCTTGGCTGGCGAGCAGCAGTCGATGGTGCTAAGAGGGAACGGGAGATAGCGAGATGTAGGGAAGAGAGAGAGAGAGAGAGAGAGAGAGAGAGAGAGAGACATAGAGAGACAGAGAGATAGAGAGAGAGAGAGAGAGAGAGAGAGAGAGACAGAGACAGAGACAGAGACAGAGACAGAGACAGAGACAGAGAGATAGAGAGAGAGAGACAGAGAGAGACAGAGAGAGATGCACTCAGAAGAGGAGTAGAAGGAGAAGAAAGAGGAGGAGTAGGAGGAGGAGGTGTGCCTCGCAGTCTTGTCACTATTGTCGCCTGCTGGCGGTGGTGGTGCTTGTGGTGGTGGTGCTTGTGGTGACGATGGTTGTGGTGGTAGTGGCGGCGGTGGTGGTGACGGTGGTTGTGACGGTGGTGGTGCTGTGGTGCTAGGTGGTGCCTGTGCTGCTTCTTGGATACACAGCTTGATATTGATTTCCTGAAGAAGGGTAACGAAGGCCGCGGCTGCATCCGCCATTGACCCTTCCGCGAAATCCCTGACATCGGCATCGCAGCCACAATAATATATTATGCGCCCCAGATTTCTTCGCTTGCTTGTAATATAAAAGTGGCTGTTCATCGTTATTATTCTAACTGCCACACGACTCAATTTTCATGCCGAGGTCATAAGAAAGGTCGCAAACACCTTGAATCTTCTCAAGGTTATTGCCTAATGAATCCCTGAAGAATAAAGTATATGCTAAGTTATGCATTTTTTAAATAGTTGACTCGTAACTGATGCGCAACATCGCGTAAATATTTCTGTAAAAAATAACACTGTTGTATGTTGTATGTTGTATGTTGTATGTTGTATGTCGTATGTTGTATGTTGTATGTTGTATGTTGTATGTTGTATGTTGTATGTTGTGTGTTGTATGTTGTATGTTGTATGTTGTGTGTTGTGTGTTGTGTGTTGTGTGTTGTATGTTGTATGTTGTATGTTGTATGTTGTGTGTTGTATGTTGTATGTTGTATGTTGTATGTTGTATGTTGTATGTTGTGTGTTGTGTGTTGTATGTTGTATGTTGTATGTTGTATGTTGTATGTTGTGTGTTGTATGTTGTATGTTGTATGTTGTATGTTGTATGTTGTATGCTGCATGTTGTATGTTGTAGGCTATGTTGTATGTTGTATGTTGTGTGTTGTATGTTGTATGTTGTATGTTGTATGTTGTGTGTTGTATGTTGTAATCTCAATCTCGATGATGAGCTCTTCGTCTACCAATCACATTCAATTATTATCGGATGTGCAGACCGCAAACATTGCGCATGCAGCAACAGCTGCAGCTGAACACTTATGCAATTACACGTGATTCATTCGCTATGTAGCAAGTACATATACAGGGTGGGCCAAAAAAGTAATCCCCTACGGTGGTTTGTCAAAAATAGGAATTTTTCCAATCCAAGTTTTACGGGCTTGAAGGTAATTCCGTATCTACGTACAATAGCCAAATTTTATCACCATGTGTAAAACAGAACAAAAGTTATACCCCTTTTAGTGAGGCAACCCACCGGTTTTTGACGATTCAAAAACGCGACGCAACAATTTGCAAAAAACAATTTAATTTTTCTGGCCAATATCTTGGTCAGAAGTAAGAATATCGAGCTGAAATATTACACGCTTAAAGACAATTCATATCTACACATGACGGCCAGATTTCCTCGAAAATATTTCAAACAGAACAAAAGTTATACCACATTCAGTGAAACCCCACCGTTTTTATACGATTCAGTAGGGTAACGCAACAAAAAGTGGCAAGAACACAATTTTATTAAGTCTCATCTCAAATAATTGTTGTCAAATAGCCTTGATATTGCCAGATGATCATTATTATTTAAACAGAAACAGGGTACCAGCGTAGCTGCACGTCACTGAGAAGTCATTTAGCAAGATGGCAATCAAATTGGTAAATAAGGAATCTGTCAGATTTATCAACAGGTCCATCAAGAACTTTGCAAAGAGACTCAAAAGAAGTTTTGGCACTGGGGGTGGGTACATTGAACACAAGTTGTAAGGCACTACCAAGTTCATTTGACAACAGTTATTTGAGATGAGACTTAATAAAATCGTGTTTTTGTTACTTTACGCTGCGTTTCGTTTTTGAATCGTCAAAAAACGGTGGGTGGTCTCACTAAAAGCGGTATAACTTTTGTTGTGTTTGAAATATTTTGATGAAATCTGGCTATCATGTGTAGATATGAATTGTCTTTAAGACTGTAAAATTTCATTTCGAAATTCTTACTTCTGGCCAAGATATGGGCAAAAAACCGTAGGGAATTACTTTTTTGGCCCACCCTGTATAATATATATGCCTATATTTTTGTGTATATAATATATATGCATATAATATATTTGAAAGAGAAACAGGGTACCAGCGTAACTGCACGTCACTGAGAAGTCATTTTGCAAGGTGACAATCAAATTGGTCGAGTAAGCAGTAAGCACCCCCGAAATAAAATCCTGGCTACGGCCTTGATATTTTATGCTTACGTGCTCAAGGGATGCTTACTGCTTACTCGGCCTTCAGCAATTAAGCTGACAAGCAACGGAATCAACTGACGACTGAGGTTTTGACGATGATTTTGTCTTTTGTAAAATGTCACATTGAAATAAGAGCTTCGAAATGAAATACCCGTAGTCATTAGATAGATCATAATTATTATGCTAGTATCGTTCTTAGCCATGCAATGCAAATGAAGAACTCTGAGATATGCTTTGCAGTTGTTCTATTCTCACTTGCCTTCTGGCTTTATCCATCGATCAGCAGTCTTTGCCCCCCCCCACTCCCCTTATTCGACCCCCCCATCCAGTCAACGAGCCAACCAATCCTCACCTGTACATAGCATGTCACTCGATAGAAAGAAGCGAATACGAATGAACACACACGACAATAATATCGAATTAAACGAATCTTTGACAGAAGACCAGGGATGATGATGAGACGGACAGATACTTGATCATCCAGTGACGTCATCTCATGTGCCCCTCTTCCGTCATTGATTTACGATCCGATTCATATATAATACACGACGTCATTTGCATCATTGCATGTGTATACATATATAACACATGACGTCATTTGCATCATTGCATGTGTATACATATATAATACATGACGTCACTTGCATCATTGCATGTGTATACATATATAACACATGACGTCACTTGCATCATTGCATGTGTATACATATATAACACATGACGTCATTTGCATCATTGCATGTGTATACATATATAACACATGACGTCATTTGCATCATTGCATGTGTATACATATATAATACATGACGTCACTTGCATCATTGCATGTGTATACATATATAACACATGACGTCATTTGCATCATTGCATGTGTATACATATAATACATGACGTCACTTGCATCATTGCATGTGTATACATATATAATACATGACGTCATTTGCATCATTGCATGTGTATACATATAATACACGACGTCATCAAGTCTCAAATGGGTCTTGCTTCGAAGTATCTGTGTGATAAGATACTTCGCCCCCTTTCTGCCACTTCGCTGCGTCCTCTTAGGTCCTCTGATCGGCTTGACCTCTTTGTCCCGCGAGTCAGGACCGCCATGGCACAATCCAGATCATTTGCCTGCATTGGTCCCTCCCTATGGAATGGGCTTCCCCATCAGTTCGCTCTGCCATCCTCTCTGGTAGTGTATCCTCATCTTTCTTTCGTCTAAAAACTTGCCTTTTTTCTCGGAGATGAGCGCACTGGGAGCGCTTTTGAAAGGCTCTTGCTGC